>CAXDID010000841.1:0-236895 GCA_963988835.1 Hexamita inflata | reverse complement strand
GCAGAATACCTCAAAACCCTTCAGGATCATCCTGGAGTACCGGCTATTGGATACGCCATCAACAATTTCACTTATCTGACCGATAATGAACTCTTCGACCTAATAAAACACCGATTTTAGGTTTTAAACAAAGAGCTCGACTCGGAAAGCAAGTGTTTGTTATGTGGAAATCGAATGACCGCCCAACACGAAATCAAGTGCAACCGAAATGCCGGAATCCGAACTGTTCGTCATGACTATGTTATGAAGAAGGTTCTAGCCAAGATAGACCATCATCGTCACCCTCGCCCGGTCGACAAAGCCCATGGTAACCTACCCTCATCCGACAAATTGGAAAAACCTGATATAGAATTCCAGTATCAAAACGCAACCTATGTCCTTGATGTCACGTTCGCTGTCGAAGCAAATATATGCAACGCGTTCAAGGGCAAGATTCTCAAATACGGAGGCACGTATGGCGATAATCGGGTGATTCCACTCGTTCTTCGTTACAACGGCACTGTGTACGAGAAATCAATGAATTTGCTTACCAAGTATCTACCAGAGATTACAGACTCTTTCCTGAGCAAGCACTGCTGCCTTGCAGTGGCGCGCGCTAACGAAGAAGCCAAGCTGCGTTACACCAGTTTGATCACCAACGCTCTGCACGATGAAACAATCGCAATAAAACATGGTTAGAAGAGAGACCGCCACGCCACCGGAAGAAGGGCACCGCGAGCGCCACCTGGCCTCGAGGGTGTGGGAGCAGGGCAAGAAGGCGAAGCCTAAGGCAACGCTGGATCCGGCGGGCTCGGAACAACCGCTGATAATTGAGGATTTGCAACATGAGTGAGAAGATTTCTAAAATAATAATAATAATAATAATAATAATAATAATAATCATCATCATCATCATCATCAATGTAAATAGACTACAAAATAGAAGCAAACTGCAGATCAATTGTTAATGATATTTTTTTGCTATTTACAATGTGTGAAGGAACCAAAGATAGGGAAACAAATGTAATTGTCTAAGTATTGCCTATATTTAATTGGTAGTTAAGCGTAGTAGAATGTTCTTTAGACAATATAGATTCACTAACTTAATATTAAGAAATTTATTTCGAATATACAAATGCAATTACTTCATTAAAAGATAAAGGCTCATATATTTCAAAAAAAACGAAAGAGATTAAATAGCAAATAAGTCATTAATTTATAATTAATAACTTGCTTTTATTAAGACAAACAATTTTTTAGTTCCTTTTCATTACGCTTAAAATACGAAATTAGCAGAAATATAAGAAACTGAATCAATGTAAATTACCGAGTTACAGCCAATGATTTCACTTCTTGTTGAATAAAGCCATGCTTTTAAGATGTGTTAAGTTGTTTTGGATTTTATAATATATCAAAAACAGGTTTACTCTTGTCAGGGTTCTAATTACATTCTTTCAGATGGTTCAAGGTGTGGGAAAACTACATTCGATTTGTGTTTATTTGTTGCACACTTATTCCATCCAGATTTGACGTCTGTCCCGGTGATGGTTTAAAATATAAAAGGAAGTCTTAAATAACCATTAGCATACTGTTAGAATTTAGTAATAGATAGCTCTAATTTTAATAATAATTATATCAAAGCTGTTCGAGAAATAGATGTATCAACAAAAGATTCTCGAATTTTAAGTGTAAATAATTTAATATAGGCTAATATTACAGACTTCATTAAATATCCAGCCTAATTATTTGATATTAGTTCTCGTATTCATCGAGCAGTTCTTCAACAAAACATAGTTAAATCAATAATTCAAATATAGTTAAAGGTTAATCCGAATATATCTAACTCATTTTTAAAAGATGATATCAAAATAGAAAATTCATATGCATTTTACATCTATACTAATACACTAATAATAAAGTTATGTACATTTATAAGCGCTTTTCGAAATGATGATGATTGTTCAGGAGTTGTTTAACTTCTTTAACTAAACAATGATAAAGTTAATTCTGAGTTGAAGAATTTATTTTTACAAACACAAAATTTAGAAGTTAAAACAAAGTATCTTGGAGAAGGCTCATATATTACACCTAATATTACATAAAATTATCTTGTAATTTTAGACGAAGTTTGTAATAGGAAGAAAAATGAAGAGAATAACAATTACATCACTGCTTTCGAATATTCAAAATTTTTTCAACTAATTAATATTGTGTGTTGTAATGATGAGTTTGTTAATCAATAAGATTTAAGTGGATTAATTGAATAATTTGCGAAATATCCAGAATTTCAACAACATTAAATTGAAAATAATAAAGCGTTGACAAATTTCATAAAATCAATCCCTAATTCAAATAAGCAGTTATTATTGTTATTCCCTCTTTCAATTTTTATTAAAAATAGCGAAAATATTGATGTGACAAAATTGAGTACCAAAGAGAAAGAAGAATTAATGAATGTATTTGGATTTGAAGCTGTGATGCTAAGAGATCTTTCAAATTAATTACATAATCTAAGAACTTTAAGTGATGAAAATAATAGATTTTTGACGCCAAGTGTAGTACTTGAACATTTGAACATGCTATTTGATACAAAATGTGAAACATTAAATTCATACGAATACCAAAAACAATGCAGCAATGATGGGATTACCACTGTTTTCTCAGGAACTGATTTAGTAGCTGGAAATTGTATTGGTTATTCGACAAATCTAAAAACCTCATCTGGTTCCAGATTGGTATCATTACAATAGTTTAAGGATGAAAATCGAAATATTGTTGAAGGTTACATTCATACAAGTCTTTGCGGTCAACCATAATATCACCCAAGTATTTTAACATGTTAATATTATATTGATGGAATTAATAGTGTTTTCATTAAAGAAAACGATTAAGATATAAACTTTAATTTGATCGATACTGGCACTGGAGAAAATTGGAGGAACAATATATTGAATTTGATGCTTTGTTGTAATACGAATGCGACTGGATTTATATAAACGATTTTCGCATAAGTAACTCCCCAACTTATTATTCAAGATGATAACTAATAACTCATAAACGAATCGCCTTAACAAACATATATGGGTTTGTTGTCTGAAAATGATTATTTAAATAAAATAAATCCAATTAAATTCAAACAGATATTTATAGCCAAAGTTATAGTGCAAAAAGAAAATATTAAAACGTGCAATCATGAGAACAAAGACAAATTTTTAATCAGGGTAAAAATAAGTGGTGAAACTTCAAGCAAAATATTATCTAAAGCCAGTAACTAAATATTCATTTAACCACTGACTAGTAAAAATATGCTATAATTAGCAAATGTAGTAAATGAATACATAAACATGTTTGAAGTTTATCTTAAAAAGTGTGATAATAAATGTTTGTGCTAGCTCAAATGCAATTGTGTTACTGTCTAATTTATTTCTTAATTACTTATTAACAGTGAAAATATGTTAGGTGGTAGGTCAACAATATAAGAAACGCTATCAATTTTACTTATTTTATTTTAGTTAAAACATGGCTTTTAAGATTTGATTGTAAATAATCTAGAATAGATTTTTTTGATTTCTGACGTCATGTTCAATCCTTCTAACGAAAAATTTACACATTCTAAATAACACTATTGTGGGAAATTAAACAAAAATTCAATCAATATTCAGTAATATTCAAAGTAAACTATAATTGCCTCAAAAACGTTTCTAACGGTAATATAACCTTAGTTTGTGTAAAATAATTGCTCAGAATTATACATACCAATATTTAACAGGAAAAATCTTGAAGCTTCCAAAGTTGTGGCAGACAGTATACTTAAAACAAAACCTAATATAGATATGGTTATAGTTGCAATTCCTGTAGATTAGGGAAAATTATAAACATTAGCAAAAGCCGAAAATAATTAATAATAATATAAAGAGAAGCAAGTTGATTTTCTTATTACTGTTCATGTTCGAGCAAACATTAATGAACAGCCTATGTTTGATTTACAATCATTTAATAAAATGAAAATTAACTAATCAATTGTTTATTTTTTGTATATGGAAAATGGACCGCATAAAGTGTTTGATTTACTTGAAAAAATACCTTTAGACGTTTCTCTCGTTGACTAGAATAATGTTATGCTATATATCACTACCGAAGCAAATCCTACAATTGGGCCAGATGCAATAGATTATAATGTTCGTTCTCTTATATATTCACCAGAGTGGCTTCAGTTAATTGGAACACTTAGTAATTAACTGTGTCAACGTAAACTAAATGAAAATAACAATTTATTCTATAACAGTATTGTTGATTAAAATAAAACAAAATAAGATGATACATAAATAGATAAATATATAAAATAAGTCAATATGCAGTCATTCGAAACAAAATAATTTCAATCTGGGGAAAATACCTATAAATTTGTAATTAACGACTGCTATATTTAAATTTAAGAGTGTATTTCAGATGTTGTTAAATATACATTTTATCGCTTTGTAATTAAAGATATGCAAACAAATTTATAATCAGAAATCACCATGAAGAATAAACAAAATACTAAAACAATCATTTTAGTTCAGTCTGAACTAAAATAAATTGAAATAGGGCTTAATAGTTATATAACTAAAATATTTAACCTAAAATTTAATTTAGAAAATGCGCTCAATATGAATATTGAATACATCGATTATTATATATAAATGACAGCTTCAGCAGTAACTTTGACAGATATACACGCCAACATTCTTATAAATGATTGTGAAAATTTTTAAAAAAGATATTATACGATTCAAAATGATAATAATAAATATGAAACTGTTATGTTCATTCTTAATACACAATAAACAAAAAATGATTACATAACGTTTGTTAATATATACTCATTGACAGAATAAAGATTTATGTTTAAAGTTCCTAACACATAAAAACTCATTAGCGACTAAACTAAGTTTTCCTTTAAAGATTCTAATTGTTGTTAGATAACAATTTCGTTGGAAAATACTAAAGCTCTCGAAATTTACTTCGGACTTTCTATTTTACTCTCTTAATGGGCTAAATCAACTGGAGTTCGATAAAAAATTGTTCTTTCTGAAATATAGTTGATAAATAATATAGTAATAAATATAGCTGAGCATCATACTCAAACTACAAGTAGTGGTGAATAAAATATCTAACCGATGCATAAGTAGATTCAGCAGAAACAAATTATAGATTTACAATTTTAAAAAGAACAAGATTTTAAAAATAATTTAGATAATTTATAACTACAATTGGAAGAATAAAATTCTTAATTTACTAGTTAACTAAATAGCTGTAGTATTGATCAAATTAACTAATTTAATAAAAAAATAAAAAGCTTAAAAGCTTCAATAGACCAAATAAATAATTCAATAAAGTAAAAGTAATAGAAATAAACTATTTAATTAAAAGTAACTAAAAATTATCTCGTTAAACCAAAACTCCTCGAATAATAATTAAATGAAAAAATTTCTTTAGAAAATTGTATCAAATAGAATTTAGTTTAATAGGTATAATTAAAGTAATAATTAATTACTTCATATAATAGCGTCGATTTAGCTTTAATGATTTACATTATATCACAAGAGAATTAATAAATATAAAAATATATAAACACCACTTATGAAAAGATCACTGAAGAAAGATAATATATATAAGAAAGCAAAGAAGTTATTATTGCAAAGAATACATTATTAAGATTATTCTCCGATTTAAATATTTTTAAAAATAATATGAAGAAGGTTTAAAATTCTAATAATATACAATATTATAAGGAATAAATTGAAATAAATGAACAAAAAATAAAGGAAACCGATTACTATATCAAATAGCAAAATTTAATCGATCATTGCTAATAACTTAATGAAAAATGTATTAAATATAGTATAAATATTATAACAAACACGAATTAGGTGAATTCATGCATTTAAACGTAAGAATAATTTAAATCTAATGAGGAATTTGTGAAAACTGTAGTTATAGTAAAAGAATAACTATAATAACAAAACTTATTGTACTAGAAATTAATTGATTGGTATACATGTATTATTGATGTTATAAATAAACTTAATACAATTGAATAGGAGTAATGTGATAATAATAAAAAACTTGAAAGAATAAAACAGAGTAATACATAACAAAATAAAGAAGAATGAAAATCAAAAAAGATTAAAATGAGTTATATTACATATATATATAGTATATATTATATAAATAATTATAAATACATATATATAAATTTATCACTTCCTCGAGACGGCACAAACAGACTTCATTGAGACTTTCGAAAGTAAAACATAGGCTTTCGCAACATGATTTTTTGTGCGTTTTTGAAGAATTTCTTCCAATTGAATATATATTTATATTAGTTATTAAAAATATGCGATCAAAATAATTCATTTTTTGTTTCCACACATTAATAAAATGCTCATATTCAATAAAATCATCGTATTACCTAAACATGGCCAAAAATAGCCGAAATTCTCCGGTTCTAACAATAAAAATATAAATCTGAGCTTTAATGTTTCTTCCAATTATTATTGACGCACAGTCACACAAAGAAGCACACAACCTTCAATAAGGAGTAGCACAACACTATTTCAGAGAAGAGAGACTTAAAGTCAAAGCAAAAGAACTGTAGCAAAACACAGTTGATGATTCAGTGCCAAAAACTGGATATGCGCTACTCGGATATGGACGATTAACGAATGAATCCTGCCAATTCCTCATAGACATGACTTTTGGTAAAATCGACCCAGGTATACCGTATACCAAAAAAATGTCAAGCCAGGACACGTAATGAGCTGTAAGAAAATAAATGACATGCATATCAAAGTGCATGCAAATTATCTAGAACAAAAACTTAGGAAAACTTTCAGTGCAAAGAAAGTATGCACCGCAGAAGACAACAGAGCTATGAACAAAAAGAAACCCGATGTAGAACTAATCATCAAAGGACAAAAAGTATACCTCGACATAATGTATATGACATCTCAAATAATTAACATATAATATAATAACATAATATAATAACATATAATATTTTGTTCGTGAACAACTACTTTATAAGTTACTAAAATTTAATATTTCGTTAGTGTTACAGTCGGTCCAGATTGAGAATGCAAAAAAAAATCGTAGAATAGTAGTGATGTCCACATTTAATAAATATCTTCTTCGTATTGCTATATACTTATAACTATTACATTTTCCTCTTCACTCTCCTTAAATCTTTACCACCTCAAATAATAATTTGTAAAGAACGCGTTAAAATGAATATAGTATTTTTTAATGTTTCTTGTGATTGAAGTAATTGATTATTGAGTGGATGTTTTTGAGATGTACCAAAAGAGTGAGCCGATATATATGTATATGGTATAAACGAAGGTTTAGGGTGGTAAAAACGTGAAATAGTCGTGTAATATAAATATCCTATTGTAGAAAGTTATTCTTTGTATTACAATTAATTTAATTTAAATACCTCACTCGGTCTCCTTTAATTCGTTCCGGCTGTATTTAATTCCTCATGCTTGGTTAGAGCTCCCTTTTGTGCTTATTTATGCAATTGCGTGACATAGTTAAAGTCAATCATCTCTGTGACAGTACTATTGGAGTTTGATAAGGTTGGGCGACCTAGTCTTATGGTGATTTGTGGCATTCGTGGCCGATTGGTTTTTGGTTTGTGTTTGTATCTTAGTTTAGGTTGGTTTGGTGGTTTTGTGCTTTTGGTGGATCTTGGATGTTCAGCTTATGATCGTGGGAAGTTAGGTATTCTTATATTTACTTCATTCATTACTTACCTCATTGTCGTTATTTTAGTTGTTTCGTTGTTCTTTTCATTTTAGTTTTTTATCTTTTGATTGTTTTTTGTTTTTTGTCTTTTTGGTCAATTTATTTCCTATTTATTTTTAATTTTATTTTATGGTTGGGAGCTAGGTTCCTCATAGGTCGTGGGAGATTACGACGTTGTCGCTGTCTCTGTTCTGGAATTCTTCATAAAAGATATCGTGGTTGTCTGCGTAGGTGAACTATAACTGGAGTTCTTCGGCGTGCTGTTTGACAGCTTCATTGTAGATACGGGTTCTGTTTCCGTGAGATTTGATAATAGATCGAGCTGTTGAGCGTAGGAATTTGTCTACACGACAAAATTAGTTAATTTTCTTGAGGGATTCTGGGTGGATTGTGCATTGGTCGCTAAGGATTATTGGGTGTATTTGGCTAGTGTGGACTTCGTAGTTAGTTGAGTGGGTTTCGAGTTTTTGGGTGTATTCTCTGTTCATGGTTGGGCCGCGTTGGGTTATGCTCATGTCAAAGAAGTGGGGTTTGTCGTTGTGGATAATCATCACATCGGCATTTCCCATCTGATGTAAGACTTTCCCAGGATCTTTATTCGTTTTGGGGTCATCTGGAGCTTTGTTTTTGCTTGATTTAAATTGGCCGTACGTTGGGCTCAACTTCGGCTGGTGTTTGACGGGTAGTGCTGCAATGAGGTCGTACTGAGTTCTGTTATGTCTCTAAATGCTCAGTCCCGAGAAGTTTTGGCAGTATATTGAGTGGTTAGAATCTTCATGAACTGTATGACAGATGCTACATTCTCTGGATGGGATATTAACTGAGACTGTGTCGAAGAGGATATCTATCGCTCTTCTGAATTCGATGTTGTCGTAATCAAAGTCGTATGCGAGTGTGTGCGTGACAAAGCAGTCTTAGTTTGTTGATAACGCTGCGTGCTCCATTTTTTCGTTTTCAGACTTGATTGAGTGCTGGAGTTTCTTGAATCTTGGATCGATTTTATTTGAGGCGAGCAGCTTTTGGGCGGTTTGGAATGATAGTCCAGGGAGTATTAGGCCAAAACCATTAAGATTTTTGATGGATGCTGCCATTAGGGCGAGGAGGGATTGTATCGTTTCCTTAGATCTTGGGCCGTCAAGATCCTCTTAAGATATCGCTTTTGGCTAGGCAATGTTGTAGAAGGTGCGAGCAAGGATTTCATCCACTTTATTGTAGTCATTGATTGTGAAGTCGTTATAATCATCAATTCTGATTGCCCATGAGCATTTTGTGCATACACATTTGAGGAAAAGGCCCATGACATTCGAGCGAGGTAAGCCCCGCTCCAGCATTTATTTGATAATTTGTTGATACTTGGTCGCCACAATCAGAATGTCAGAAGAAATATGAGTTCTTGTGTCGTGGCGATTTTACGAGTATTTAGTGCCCATGAAGGTTACGATGGCTCCGTTAGCTGTTGATTTGCATTTTCTTGTGTTAACCTGCATTCCATATTTACCAAAGAGTTTATCGATGAATTCGAGGGCCATTTTTTCTGTGTCGAGAGGTTTAAGTTCGACAATCGTGTCGTCTGCAAAATTTACACATGCGAATCGTTATTTAAGCTCCAGGATCGCAGGATTTGCTGAGTAACTGAACTAGTAAAAGAATAACTATAATAACAAAACTTATTGTACTAGAAATTAATTGATTGGTATACATGTATTATTGATGTTATAAATAAACTTAATACAATTGAATAGGAGTAATGTGATAATAATAAAAAACTTGAAAGAATAAAACAGAGTAATACATAACAAAATAAAGAAGAATGAAAATCAAAAAAGATTAAAATGAGTTATATTACATATATATATAGTATATATTATATAAATAATTATAAATACATATATATAAATTTATCACTTCCTCGAGACGGCACAAACAGACTTCATTGAGACTTTCGAAAGTAAAACATAGGCTTTCGCAACATGATTTTTTGTGCGTTTTTGAAGAATTTCTTCCAATTGAATATATATTTATATTAGTTATTAAAAATATGCGATCAAAATAATTCATTTTTTGTTTCCACACATTAATAAAATGCTCATATTCAATAAAATCATCGTATTACCTAAACATGGCCAAAAATAGCCGAAATTCTCCGGTTCTAACAATAAAAATATAAATCTGAGCTTTAATGTTTCTTCCAATTATTATTGACGCACAGTCACACAAAGAAGCACACAACCTTCAATAAGGAGTAGCACAACACTATTTCAGAGAAGAGAGACTTAAAGTCAAAGCAAAAGAACTGTAGCAAAACACAGTTGATGATTCAGTGCCAAAAACTGGATATGCGCTACTCGGATATGGACGATTAACGAATGAATCCTGCCAATTCCTCATAGACATGACTTTTGGTAAAATCGACCCAGGTATACCGTATACCAAAAAAATGTCAAGCCAGGACACGTAATGAGCTGTAAGAAAATAAATGACATGCATATCAAAGTGCATGCAAATTATCTAGAACAAAAACTTAGGAAAACTTTCAGTGCAAAGAAAGTATGCACCGCAGAAGACAACAGAGCTATGAACAAAAAGAAACCCGATGTAGAACTAATCATCAAAGGACAAAAAGTATACCTCGACATAATGTATATGACATCTCAAATAATTAACATATAATATAATAACATAATATAATAACATATAATATTTTGTTCGTGAACAACTACTTTATAAGTTACTAAAATTTAATATTTCGTTAGTGTTACAGTCGGTCCAGATTGAGAATGCAAAAAAAAATCGTAGAATAGTAGTGATGTCCACATTTAATAAATATCTTCTTCGTATTGCTATATACTTATAACTATTACATTTTCCTCTTCACTCTCCTTAAATCTTTACCACCTCAAATAATAATTTGTAAAGAACGCGTTAAAATGAATATAGTATTTTTTAATGTTTCTTGTGATTGAAGTAATTGATTATTGAGTGGATGTTTTTGAGATGTACCAAAAGAGTGAGCCGATATATATGTATATGGTATAAACGAAGGTTTAGGGTGGTAAAAACGTGAAATAGTCGTGTAATATAAATATCCTATTGTAGAAAGTTATTCTTTGTATTACAATAGATTATGATAAACAATTTTTGACCACTCCTCAATTCCCAAAAATGAAAACCAAGCAATTTGGATAAACAACGGAACCGACTTGATGTAAAATTTAGGTCTATGTCGACTTGGATTTGAAGTCTCTTGGAATATCAATTTAAAAGTTTTCCGAATACTTAGGATTTACAGAAACTTGTGTGAGAAAACAAATTTAAAAGAACAAGAATGATGATGAATTAGGTAAATTTTGAAATATATGAATGTTTAAAATTTAAACAGAAAATTAAGTAACTTAGCAACAGTTGATTTGGTTGATTTGTGATAAGATTTTCTTTAATAATGATGCATTTAATTTACAGATAATATCACTATTCATTTGCGTTGTTTTCAACAAACAGCAATATATTCCTTTTCATTTTTAGGTCTTTTAGTTTTATGATTTGGAACGTTTCTCCTTGAATTTCGTTAAGTTCCTAAATAAGTTCTAGGATTTCCATTTGTGACAGAAATGTTTCGCTCCATTATTAGTTTAAAAGTGCTACGAACTTATCCGTTTTTGAGCGTTTAAAATAATTTTTAAGTTTAAATTCTATTGAACTGTTTGCTTTTTAAATCACATCTGATTTGAATATGGAATCAATATTTGATTGGGGTATTACGATTAAATAATCTGAAAAATCCTTAATAAAATTTAAGTAATCTGTTAGGTCTACGAAACCAGAGTATTTCCATTTTAAATCAGTCATAAATGCGTTTAAATCTGTAAAATCGGTTTGATTTAGAATATCAAGTAAATAAAAGTAGTTCGGATCAGAATAGCCAGTGATTAATTATAAATTATGAAGTTCATCTTTTACAAATTTGTTGTACTGTTGCTTATAATCCGTTCCCGTTTCGAATAGTTATTTTAATATTTTTAACTCTTCACATTCAAAAGCTTATTACAGGGAATCAACCGAATGAAAATACTACAAATCAACTAACAACTGAATATTTTCATTCGTCAGATAAAATGTATCTTACTTTAACTCAAATAATTCTGCTACAATAAATTTGTATTGCTGTAAAAGATCCGCTATATTTTAGGTTTTGAAAACTGTGTTGTAGAATCTTTTATATTCAGATTCAAAATAAGAATATAAATCAGATGTTCCAATTTATTGTAAAATTGTGTTAAATGAATCTGATTCAGTAATGTTTGCAATAAGCAAAGGGTTATTATTTATAACTTGACGCAACTCTAGAATGAAATCATAATAATTGTCAAAAGTCTAATAATATTTATAAACTATAGCAAAATACTCTATATTTTATTATTTACCGAATTGCTACTATAAATGTTATTTATTGTTATTTATCATATCATCCACTTATGCTTACTTCATTTATAATTAATTCAATAAATTTTAGTATAACATTTAAACAAATTTTTGAGGTTATTATTAATTTTCTAATACAACTTATTTTGCATCATCAATTGAATCATAATACAGTGAAATTAATGTTTTATATTCTTATAGCGTTTCTAAACTATAAGATTATGTTTGCTGAATTGATAAATTCGCTTTACTAACATTTTCGTTTTGATTCATTGATGCGTATTTTACATAAGTAAATTATAAATGTTTAATTATAAGTTTTTCAGACATTCCACATCCAATGCCAGTCTGGACCACAATTGCATCGCAACTGGAGCAAACCCATTAAGATTTGCTTTTTCAGTATTTTCAGCGTAGTTACTATATAGATCAGGTGGTAGACTTTGTGAGGGAGAAGAACATAACTACTCCTGAGTAATTCAAGTAGTTTATGATAGATCGAGTTTCTCGTGATATAGAGATTGCTTCTGATTTGGAGTTCGGTTTGGCCAAGTATCTAATGGAGCACTCCATAGTTTTCGATTTTGGTGTGAACAACAACTTGATTCAGCGCAAGTGCGTTAAAAATCCGATTGAGTTGAAGAAGTTCTTAAACTCTAGGTCCCTTAAGTTAGTAAAGCACTAAATCGAGATTAAGATGTACTAGTTTGTTACCGGGATCAACTAATCGAATTTACTCTTCCTGAAACAGCAGTTTGAAGAATAATTAGCCCTTTTGAAAAACACCATATCCCAGGTTACCCCTACCCCACTCCAATACTGCGTTGAAAACCAGATCCCGCTTGAGCAGGCTGCACACCTTGGTGAGGCCCGCCTAGAGAAGCTTTTAACCGGTGGCTCAACCCTAAAAAACTTCTTGGAACTCAACGGAGATATTTTGAAGGTCTTCACGAAGGAAACGGACCTGTTCAGTTTGAACGAATATTGCGCCCGGAATTAATGCAATTTGTTCGAACTGGTTGACAAAACGAAGAAATAAGTCGCTCAACAACTTGGAATTAAGAGGTACGACGACTTCGAATCGCTACTGTTTTTGAATAGTTTAAGCGTTAAAATAGCAATCAAGCTCGTGATATTGGAGCAAAATGACGTAAAGAACGCGATTAACTTGATGCAGAAGTGCAATGAGCTTGGGGTTGCCAATTTGCAATCATTACTTGAATTGGTGAAGAACACTGTGTTCACGAATATAGAGGTCGGAAACGCAGAGTAATACGCGAGAACCATTAAAAATAACTAGCATTTATTCTGGAAAACGTTCTAGAAAGTTTCTCCGCCAGTGGAAGAGGTATTCGAGTACTTACAGAGCAAGAACTTCAAAACGGTAGCTGAATTTATTAACTTTGAGCAGCTCAAGCACCTGAAAGCGCTTTTGAACAGGAACGGGTCATTAAATGAATTACAAGAAGCGTATTAGATCATAATCCGCTAAAATACTGATGCGTTCACAATCCTGAAGTTGCAAACAGCCGACTGCATTTTATTATTGGACCAGCTTCAAACTGATATATGGAGCCTTTTGGAGCAGGCAGAGATCAGATTCTTGAAAGTAGTTTTGAATTCAACAGATTCAGAGCTCGAAATCCTGCGTATACAATTTGACAAGCTGACCAAGTTCTACTTCTTGAATAATTGGATTAAATAAAATGAACTGAGTAATTAAACAACTCTTCAGATCATAAGCAGGTTCCTTCTAACCGAACAGGTTAAAATTGACGACTACTCAAAAGTTCAGCAGCAGATTCTTTTCAATTCACTCGGAATTAAATAACAAATGGACGTGAACAAGTTTTGCACTCAAACGAGAAAGTTTTTAAAGTTCATCAACTTCAACTTTGACTACCAAGACCTTTCATTTGGAAACTTAGTAGTGCTGTAAAAGATGCTCGGTGGGCTAACTTTGTTTGACTACGTTTACTACTAAATTAAGGATTATCTGATGAAATTCTCTGAGAAATCAATTAAGTAAATATATACCGTACTTTTGAATATACTAAATGACGATTTAGTTAATTCACTATTCAAAGAATTTGATATGAACCTCTCAATGAACTACTTCTGCATCGTACAGCAGAGATCAGATCAATTCCACCTCGTCATGATGCTACTGGATGCGCAAAAAGCGCTGAATTTGCAACCAGACGAATTCGAACAACAATTCAGCGCCATTTACACCGAAATACAACAACAATGCGATATGCTAGACGAAATGGACGGACTCACCGAAATGCCAGTCGTAAAAAGATTCAAAGCACTGCAACTCGCATGCGAAAAAGTCGCCGGAGTTGATAATTTCCAAGAATAACTTGATATTCTGTGCAACAAACTCAAAATACCAGCAGATGAAAAGGTTGAAAACAAATTCAACTTCAAAGGAGCCAAAGACCTGGCACAAATCAGCCAGGCGTACTCCATATTCAAAAGATTCAACTTCAGACTCTAAGTAACTCAAAGTTTCTTCAAACTTTATGTTATCATTGGTCAATGGAAAGATGAAGAAGATTGGGAGGTTATCGAAAAGGAAATCGGATGAAATAAATTTATAATATTGTAATTAAATAAATAAAATATATTGTATTGTCTCACAACTTGACATTCTTTCTGATATAATCAACAAATTCGGTTTTAGTCATGGACTTCTTGTTCATTTCTTCAACCATCTTGATATGCTTGAAGTCAAGGACACGCTTCAATTCTTTTCCATCAATAGTATCATCGCCGTTAACATCAGCGGCACAGCCAATCAGATCATAAATATCTGGGTTGTCGAGTTTCGTGTACGCGATAAAGAAACGGTGAAATTCTTTTTGTTCAATATGATTGCTGCTGTCAGTGTCAACCAGAGAGAAGCAAAGCTCACATAGCTTTTCATCAACATTAACACCCTAGTTTTATATAGACTTGCAGAATTCTTTCAATTCTATTTTACCATCTTCGTTATCATCATATATCTTGAAGGCACGAGTTATTACTGCTGGATCTAAGTTTGATGCATCACCTCCCATATGTTATATGTGTGGTGTGAAATAATTGATAAATATAATTTTATTAATATCGTTAATACAACACAAATGCGTGTATCTATTACTATCTAGTATTAATGCAACTTGATATTATAAGATGTTATTAAATAACAATCATAATCAATAAGTAACATATAAGTTATATGTTATTTAATACGGCTTGCATTAAAACAACTTAAATCATCACAAGTCATATTTATCAGTGGTTGAGTTAGCCACTTTCAATTTCAATTATCTATTCTTTTATAACTTTGGTTGAATAGTCTTTCTAGCAATTGGATATAGAAGTGAAATGGTGCAAAAACATAAAGCAACCACTCCGACAATAAGTATCGCTTGTTTGGCGCTTTTTTGGAAAATTGCTAAGTCGCTTTGTTAAAATTCTGCAAGGCTAGCGTAGTCAACTATAGTACCATTATTCACAAATGAGAGGATTTATGCTAGATTATTGGTTGAGTTGGATGCTAAATAATCTACGATTCCAGCTCTCTCTGTTTCTGTTAAAGGTAGCGAGATATTATACTTAAAAGAGATATTATTAACAGCTATTTATTGAATAGTATTTTGCTTGCTTATTCTGTCTGTTTTGCTCAGGTTAACGAGTAAATCTATTTTTGAGCTAACATTCAAGGCGCATCTGTCAGCTTCCTTATTCTATTGTAGTTGAATCTCAATTGAATTTGGACCGAGAAATCCAGTTGCTCCCTCAAAACAAGAAGAAGTTGCCCTTGAAATCGGTTGGTTCATTGCCTTCACCACAACACCGTTTTTGAAGAACTTTACGAACATATTGAACTGAAATGTTGAATCGTTGGTGTTCAAGTAACGCTGGAGATTGGACGCACAGCTCTTTTCCTTCATGAGACTGCAGTCGATTTGCATTTTCATGTTTTGGAAGGTAAAAGAGTCAAGGTCCATGCTGAAGGACATCGATGGCTCTTGGTATGTTGAAGTAGCAGAATCGGTTACAAAAGTTTGATCTAGAAGCAAGCTTGAGCTTATTTGCTTGGAGTATCCGCTGAACTTGAGCTCGATCTTATCAGGCTGTAAGGCTTGAAGAACCGTGTTATAGCTCTAAAATAGAGGGGTTCCTTGCACAACTTAGGTATTAACCTCTAAATCCAGAAATGCAATATCCTTCTGCACTTTCATGTTTATCTTTTTGAACGCTCTTTAAAATGAAGCTAGCGATAAAGTATTTGCTTGAACGGTGGCCATCAATGGAATTCCTGCGTTTGCGAAATAGAGCTGAAGTTGAATCAGCTAAACTGCCTCAAGAATTGGTTTCCTACCAATATTAGACATAGTGATGTTATATGTATTCACAGCTGTAGCTGAAGGTGGCATTGATGACGAGATTATATCAGTTCCCACATTGAGCTTTTCATATCTGTCTACAGTTCCATCTTAGTAAACAATGAACAAATCTGCAGATACTAACGTCTTCAATTTAGTTGGGTCAGCTGATATTAATTATGGGCAGCTTCCAGAAGGAGTCGCTTGAAACGAGATGTAGTTAAAATCAACTATCATCTAGCTCGCCCAGTTTTGACCTCCGTTTTGACCACCTCCGCCCATTTGACCACCACCCATACCGCCTCCAGTTCTGAAGCAATTTACTTGAAGTCCTTTTTCGGTTTGAACGGCGCCCATGACTATTCTGGTGAAGTGAATTGCGGATTCAAAAGTAACTATTACTTAATCAGAACCAAGATAATTATCGTTAGTGCACTTTGTGCAAGGGATATTTATTCCAATCGTCGTGGCATAACTGAAGTTAGTGACTATGTACGAATTAGGAATGAAGTTATTACTGCCGTCCACAAGTTTTGTAGCAAATATGGTAACATTCAATCCACGCGGAAGCTAATTACATTCTTGTTTCCCAGAAGGTACCAAGTACAACCTGAATGAGCGACTTCCTCTAAGTGAAATAAATCTGACATTAGAAGCTGCTGTGTAGCAATCTGCGATTTCTACTTTGTTTGATATCGTCAGATCAAGTAGTGAAATTTAAAGTAATAACATATGATGGAGGTGGAAATTGTTTTTGTATGAATTAACAGATTCACTATTATATAACAAAAAATAGATGATTGTTATTAATAATAATGTAATCAAAGATTATATAAATCTAATAGATTCTTTTAATAAAACTTCTAAATTCTATTCATTCCTATATTTTTACTACATTTTTAATTATAATTAAACTATTGTAGGTTTTTTGAATCTGTGTGATTTTTTGATAATAAAATTCGAATACATCGCATAATAACAAAAAATTGTCATACACATACTGTGTTAAGATATTTAATCAAAAATATGTAATTCTTTTAATATTTATTTCATAAATATTTAATCTACAATATATTTAAATTAATAACAAATAATTTCTATATACTTCCTTTCTGTTTCAAAACAAAATCTGAAAAATACATAGTGTATATTTTTAATCTATTCTATATCAACAGTATCAATAATATTATCACCGCTCGTTGTTCCAATTTAATTCATCCATTATTATTTTATATTAAAAGTATAAATATTTCAGTCACTTTGTACTGTGATATTTTAAGAGAAACCACTTAAATGGTCTTATCTCATCTGATATTAAAAGAGAATTATTAACAATCCTTTATATTTATTCTGTTTCTCCACTTTTTATTAACGAGCTAATTATTGTCACGTTCTATACAAATTCATCAGTCATCAGTTTTTCAACTTCTTGGTAATCTGATAGATGTTCCAAGAAATCAGCCGCTTTCCACTTATTAGAACATTTCTTCTGAGATATAATTTCAAACCAAATCTTGGATATATCTGTTTTAAATTCAATTTTGTTAATATCACATTTAAGCGTTTAACTGATTCTTTATTTTGGCACTATTCCATCAGTTCGGAACGGAAGCGTAAACGGGAGCCACACGTAGTACAGATACGTTACGTAAATTATAATATTTTCCCATAACGGGAAGCTCCAAAACGTATCTATGCTCTCAGCCCAATTTGATCCGATTGAAGGATCTCTCTTTTTATGTGCGCGATAAATGAAATCGAACGTAACCAGCGCTACAATTCCAAGAGTTACTGTAGCTAGCAGAACAAAAATTGGCATTACAACGAGCATATAATTTAGTTTCTTGTTATTTTTCCTGCATTTGTATCTGTCCATGGTAATCAGAACCGACATCATGTAATAGCCAATAATTTGAATGAGGAATCCGAGCATTGCTGATACTTGGTGAACCGCTCCGACCATAACTTTCCCGAACATGATTGTGCGCGTTGCTGGGAAGAATCCAACAAGTAATTGGCACGTTGATCCGAAGTACATGGTTCCGGTTACTACGCGCCCGTAAATCTTGTTCACGTGCTCAACGCGGTATCTAATGTAGCTAACTAGCGGTATTTGAACGAAGAAGCTGATTATCTAGCTGAATGAGAAAAATATCCATCCATGTGGATTATTATCCTTCGTATAAGATCCCAAATGTGAAAACGTGTTGTGTAAAATTGAATAGTCGTTAACTTTTGGGAACATAGCCCGCGCGATGATAATGCAGAGGAAAATCACCCCGAATCCGATTATTGAGTGAATTCTGAGCCGAACGGCTGAAAACTGCCCCCTAAAATAATTCTGAGTTCCGATAAAACACTTTGATTTCTTTTTCGGAGTGGGAGGGGTCACTGGAATGATTTGAGTAACGAGTGTTGCAGTTTCCAGGATCTCGGTCATATTGGAGTGGAAACTGGTTGAAAGTGTTTTAAGTTTGCCGAAAAGTAGTAGATTAAAGCAAGAATCGTCTAAATTGATTAAGATACATTGCACTTGTATATCTCCCAAAACAGTATTCACATTGATATTTTTTTATCAATACAACATAAAAAGTCTTCATATTTATATATGGGAATCAAATATTGTGTGATCAGTATATACTAATTAGATATGAATAATTATTAAGATACAATAATTATTAATTACAGATACAATTTTCTTTTTACTTATATAATGACTCAATCATCTGCAGCCAAAATAATCAGTAATTACTACTGATCCTACGAACCAAAGATGGGAGCTTGTTTGTCTTATTCCTTTTAAAGTTCCAAAAAGTTACGTTTAGAATAACAACACATTAAAATTAAGCCTATAATGATAAGAGTGTGATTAACCATGTGATTAAACTATATATTATATAATATAGTATTATATAGTATAGTATCTATTTAAATCATAAATTCTTCACAGGTCATCCTTTTTAAGCTACTCCTCAATAAATTTCTTAGTTGATTACTTTTTCCTAAGTATTATAGGTGATATCTTCCTAATAAGTGTATGTATTACAATCAATGCAACACAAACACCCGCAGAAACACACCCTGTTGCTATAACTGCTTTGTTAGCCTCATTAGTAAAAAGTACTTCATTCGACTAGTAAAATGTTTCCATACTTAAATAATCAACTATAGTACCATTTTAAGAGAATATAAAAAGTTATTAAAGATCATTTGTTGTTGAATTTGCTAAATAGTTCTCCAAAATGGTCATCTAATCACTATTTAGCTCAAAAGTTGTGTTGTATTTAAAATCTATGGTAGAAAAATTCATTTGCGTCACATATATTTGAAGACTTGTTTTATTAATTTAAGATAAGTTTAGAAATAAATCAACTGGTTAATCTTCAACCAAAATGCAATCCAGTGAATTATTATTTTTTATGGCTGTAATTAGCATTGAGTCACTATATAAAATACCACTACCTTTAACAAAACATGAATCTGTAGGTAAATTAATACTTTAACTCATTGATTTCATTAGCACTCCTTTTTTATAAAATCTTATTTATAAGTAAAATGCAAATGTTTTATCTAAAGTGTTTAAATATCGCTATAAGTTTGCTTCGCAGTCTTTTTCTTCGATTTAACTGCATTAAAGTTGCATTTTTGTGTCTTTAAAAACAAATGTTGGATCTAGGTTCATAGTGAATGACATCGACGGTTCTTTCAGTGGTTCTCCTTTGATACTTGTGGGGAATGTGTTGTCCAAAACGATATTTGGGTCGAATTAGTTTGAATATCCGAAGAATTCTAATTGAACGCTGTCTGGTTTAGTGATGTTTACAATAACGTGGTTATAGTCTTGGTAGAACATAAGTTTTGATGTCGAATTCACAGAAGTGTTTACTAGCATGTCGAAATATGCGGTTCCACCTTGTATTTTCATGTCTATTGATTTGTAAGCTTTAAAAAACTGTGTGACCGTGTAGTTATTTACCTAAATTGGCACTTTCAAAAACACACCAGTATTCTAGAAATATAAATGGAATTGGACGAATCTTATCGCTTATGTGAGCGCCTTTGTTCCAATATTGGTCAGAGTCGCGTTGAAAGTGTTCGTAGAGGTCCATACAGGAGGTGTTTTCGAGGCCTTAAACTCAGTTCCAATTACAAGACTCTCATAGCGGTCAATTTCGTTTGATTAATAAACGATAATGACGTCAGCTAGAACTAAGGACTTCATATTGCTTGAGTTTGTTGTTGACATGAGCTAGGGGCAATTATTTGAGTTGGAAACAGTTAGAAGGATGTAGTTGAAATCGATTACCATGTTTGGTGACTAAAAGCAGTTCATCTGGAGCCCTTTAGCTGTTTGCACAGCTCCCATCACCACCGTGGTATAGTGGATCGCTGATTCCATTGTTATCATTACCTAACTTGATTGCAAGTAGTTGTCGTTAGTGCACTTGTTACAATTAATATTAATTCCAATTGTTGTGTCATATGTAAAATTAAAAATTCGTTGTGAATTTGGAATAAATTTAAGGCTCGCATCCACAAGCTTATTAGCAAAAACAGTTATGTTTAAGCCGCGTGGAAGCTACCTACACTCCTCTTTCCCAGAAGGTGTTAAATAAATTCTAAATTGACGCGTAGATCTAATTGTTAACAAACGAACATAAGATGCAGACGTGTAGCAATCTGTTATTTCTATTTTGTTTGCAATTTACAAGTCCAATAGTGAAAGTTGAATCAATAGCATATAGTGGTGTGGTGATTTAATATTAAACAAGAAAATATCTATAATTTTATATTCAGTGAATATATATTGTTGTGTATTATTACATTGTGTATTATTTAATTTGAAATTATATTTTGAAATTTATAGCTTTATGTATAAGGTAAACAATATTTACAATTTGTTTAATAGATATTTATGATGATTACTACGGTATCATATGTTTACGATTAAGCTCAACGGTCAACTATAGTACTACATTACCTCGCTCTCAAGGGGGTAGCCTTTTCGCTTATAAGGGGGTAGCCATTTTCAACCCCCTTATAAGCGAAATGTATCCAAAATGTATCCAAAAATATTGTTGTTTTTGAAGGGTTTATGGCCAAAAAACAGGGCTAAAACGCATGATATTTGGCACTCGCTTACAAGGGGGTTGGATATGAAGTTACCCCCTTATAAGCGAAAATGCGACCCCCTTCTGAATGAGGTTATGTAGTAGTAGAATAGCTTACAGCTTTGTTTGGTGTGATAGATGATGAGTTCATACGGTTGCGCTTCTCGTTCCTCGCCGCATCCAACTTCCCGGCTCGGCCAAATCGGTTGCGGAAGGTAAAATCCCCCGGCTCAAAGTGTTGATCTGGCATTATCAAGGATCGGTATGGCTATCCGATCCTTCAGAATTGGAAAGCGGCAATCGCATAGATCTATTGCGTTCCTTGAGATATATGAAAAGAGACTGTTTCTAAAAACTAGGGTTTTAATTGATATTTATTTATATATCTTCACACATTTCTGTATTTTAAATCATCATTATTCTCTAATATGTCCAAAAACAAAACAAGCCAAAGCATTCATCTTCATTCATCATATATATTATTAATTTTAAACCATTTTTATAATAGTTATATCAATATACTTCACTTCATTTATTGAAGAAATGAATGGAACTCAATCGTAAACTTGAAGAAAATGCAATAAATGATTAGTATTCCACTTTTTATTAAATAGCAACATAAATAGGGCATTCTAAGCTCGATGATTAATAATTGAATCATCAGCAATCGTTCTTAAGTATGTAGCTTCTGCTATCTATCTATGGGATTATGTGTGTTGTGTAAGTTATGACCTGTTATATCGCATGTTGAGCACAGAAATTTATAACAACATTAGCATATGTCGATTAATCCTCATCAATTCGATAATCAAGTGAGTTCTATTTACAATATGACATATATTTTCGGGTAGGTTTTCCGTTCATTAAGTTAAAAAAATCAAATGCTACTAACAAATCATAAATAATTTAATTTGTATCAAAAGGTATTTCATAAGACTATTTAGTTCTTGATTCTTTTTATCAATAAACAGTTGACGCATTTTAACAAACTGCAAATTTGGCAATTATAATTATGGGATGTGTTTCTGTAATGATTTGTATTTTTATAACACTAGTTCCTTTAATTTAAAGAAAAATATCTCAAGTTATCGTTTAAAGAAAGCAACTTAGATCAAAAATAGTTGGTTCACAACAAGATAAATATGATTTATGATATTTTATGGAGTGAAAAATATACATCTTTTTATTCATTTATTTAATAATTATTTTGTGAATGTAAAAGGTTAAATGTTAAGTAGTACTAAAAAATCATCTAACATGTAATTGAATTATATCGACATGAAATTATTTATTTCGACATTATATATTCCTAAATTTTAATAAGATTATTTACTAGTGTATATTTGGATACACGTTCCAAGTACACATTAAATTATACTTTTTATGTATATAAATTTAAATATTTAACTTGTGTTAAAATTCTCCGTTTTTATCAAATAATTATATTTAGATACAAGTTCCAACATGTACATCCGTAATTGATAATATTATAGATTTTGTATAAATTTAGCACAAAGTACGATGATATCTAAATTAAAACAATAAGAATTCTATTTATACAACAATTATAACATTGACTAAACTAAATTTTCTGAATTCAAGTCGAATTTGATATTCTAACCACTTCACATCTCATTTAATGATTGCGATATTTATTACATTGTAACATAAATTGCTTTCAATGACCTGCGACTAAGCTTTTGTGGAATATAAACTTAGCTTTAATAAGGTTTATGACCATGATGAAGAAGCTAAGAAAACAATATTTTGTACCAACTTCTTAGAACTTCAAGAGCTTTTACTGACCGACCCAAATCTTCCTGTTGGTATTGTAGAAAGAATGGATTTGGTTAAATAAGAATTTCCGTTAAATACACAACATGGATCATTACACCAGTTAAATGCAGCAAGAAATGACTATTGTTCAGCAGTAAATCCACTTCCAGATCTTACAACGATTCATCCTTCTGTTGACCTCAGAGAAATGCAACTAATAACGCCTGCTAAGAATTAAGGTCAATGTGGAAGCTGTTATATGTTTTAAACTATGGCTGTCTTGGAAAATGCTGTTTTAAGAGATAAATAGAATCTTAATGCGTTTTGGTAATAAAAAGCTAATCTAACAACTTTTAGTTTATCAGAGCAGTTTTAACTTTCAAATGCAATATGTGATAGTTGTGGGTATTGCAATGGTGGGAATTTCGTTATCTAAACTTATACTCATGGTTCCAGGAAACAAGTAACAAGCTACTCCATTGCGAGCCCCAATAAAAACGATTGAACTTACTGAAAACTTTCCTTATGCATATGCTGCAAATTAAGCTGCTTGGACTGCTGGAACTGCAGTTTCCCCAAAAATAGCAGCTGAAAATTATCTTTTACCTGTGAAAATGTTCAACAATTCAGGTAGATATGCTGCTTGGTGTAATTAAAATACAAAAATAACTCCAGTAGTGTAAATCTTTGATGATGATGCTTCTAGTTTCAATGCGACAACTATTAAGACCATTAAGTCTTATCTTTCACGTGGTATAGCAATAGCAATATCCATGTTGTCGGATCTGGAACAACTGCTTCTTCTTTCTATTACTATAAAGGAGGTGCAATCTTGAATGCTCCATGTCCTAAATGGAATATGGACCACGCTGTTACAATTGTTGGTTATGGTACCAAAAATGGTAAGTAAGTTTGGGTAATTAAAAATTCTTGGGGTACAGGATGGGGTGATAATGGCTTTTTCTTCATAGAAATCGGTTCAAATAGTTACTGTACAGAGTAATACGCATACACAGTTATTCCAAAGAATTTTAACTTGACTGAAACAACAGCTTATCCAAGAGGTACTTTATCTAGGGGAAGTGTAAACACCCTTGATTGTGATAAGTACTATACTAATATTTCAGGTTTTGTAACGTGTTATAATTAATGCCCTACCACCTATCCTACTATTAAAAATGGTACATTCGAATGTACTTGTCCACCTACTACACCATTTATAGAATCAGGAAAGTGTGTAGCTAGATGCTCTACTGGAGCGTATTCAGGACTTGACTTGTCATGTCAGGCTTCTTGTCAAAATATGTTTATTTGGAATGCAACAAATAATAACTCTAAATAATGCATTTAAGTATGCCCGCTTGCAACTCAATACTATCAAACTGGGGCTTGTGTAGCTATATGCTCATCTGGTGCATATGTCCAGGTTACAAATGTTCATTTTAATTGTCAGGCTTCTTGCAAATTCTACGTATTAAATGCAACTAACAACAATACTAAAAGATGTCTATCTTCTTGTATTGGCGCTACACCGTATTCCACATCTGGTCTTTGCTCAGCTCGCTGCTCTTCCGGTACATATTCTCTTGTTTCTGGAGTTTTAACTTGTTAAGCCTCGTGTCCAACATTATTTGTAACCAATACCACAAACAACTATTCTAAACAATGTGTTGCAGCATGTTCATCTACATAAGTTCTTAGCGGTTCTGAATGCAAACCAAAATGTACAGCCAATTGTATAAGTCCAGTTGTAAAAACAACTATAATTATTATTGTGCCAATAATAATAGTAGCATTAATTGCTGTCATTATTACTGCTTTCGTTTGTCGCAGAAAGAGAGACTCTAACAAAGGTCTCAAAATAAAAATAAACGAAATGAAACAAAACTATACCAATACTACTTTTCTTACAGTATGATTGAGTTCAGTTTCAATATTTTACTAAATTTTAATTATGAATAAGTTTTAATTATATATTATAAAATATTTTAAACCTAATGAATTATTTGTCTATTATTTTCAATTTGCCGATTTGCTAGTTTGTGGAGTGTATATTAATGAGCTATTATAAATAATGTATATAACTATTAAATATAGTTAGTTCTATTTCTCTCATTTCTCTCTTCAACAAAGCCTAAACTTTCGGAAATATCTTCTATTTGTTATCATTGATATCTTATTGTCAACAAAATATTTTACACGAATTTTTCTTTAGATAGAGACATATTTAATAGATCAAACAATTTCTCTCACTTCCCCTCCTGGCTCAGAACGGCCTTCATCATTTCCGACTCCACCTGAACGAACGCTTACTGATCCATTGACTTAAGCAAATAACCGTTTTCGACACCGAACAACCTGAAAACGACCACCCACCCGTTCTCGTACCCCACTCCGAAGGTGGGCAGCTTTTAGTTGAACGCGATGCACCTGACCGGTTTATTCTCCTCGATTACCTCCTCCTCGTCCTCTGAAATCTTCGTTTTCAGCTTCGGAATTATCACCTGGGGGTCGTTGGTGGTCCTCGCGAGGTCCCACACGTCGATGGTCCCGTCCCTGTTTCCGGACACTATCACGGAGGCCTTGAACGGGCACCACTCGGCTGCGTAAATGTGCTCCTGAGAAGGAGTTTTAAGAGTTACAAGAGCTGCTGGATTCTCCACGTCCCACACCTTGCACGTACGGTCGGCAGAGGCTGAGAGGAAGAACTTGGGCACTGACTGATTAACTCTGACCTTATAGACCGATGAAAGATGGCCCGAGTACTGCATCAGCGTTTACTCGGAATACGAACGAGAGGCCTTGCGAATAAGCGCATCATCACCAGAAACCAAGTAATTAGTTGAATCCAAGAAATCAACGGACAAACCAGCCGAAAGCTTCCTGATAATCGTCATACGCGAATTCTTCTGATTTTAAACCAAAGCAACTGGATGCGGAGCTAAATTAGTCAACGTTAAAATATCACGGTGCTCGAAATTCCTCTTCAAACTACGCTCAACCACACGACCGTCAGTCGCAACACTGATCAAGGTGTCCCAATCGTAATTCTGTGAAGTTTACGGACCCTCTTGATCAGCTTACATCACACCAACGTCGCCAGCTACCCACTGAATGTCCCAAACTCTGCTGGTGTGCTTACCAGTGTTATTGTTGCTAATCAATACTGGAATAACGAAACCCTGGTTATCGAACTGTAAATACTGCTCCCTTAAATCAAAGATACAAACTGAACCATCAGCGAAACCAACACCAACAATTGATTTTCCAACCGGGAACCACTTCACACACGTGATTTCATTTCTTGTGTATACAAGCGTTTTTGGAGAGTACTAGTTTTCTGGTTACCAGACAGCAATCGCGCCGTATCTGTTCGAAGAGTAACCAACAACAATTACAGTTATGGGAGGTGGAATTGCTTTTTCTTGTTTACTATGTGAGTAATTATATATTAAAATATTTTGCCACTTCTAATGCGGATGACAAATTCCAATAAATAATCTCAAGTTGGAGATTATTCATGAACTACTCATTAACACAAGAGGGCCAAAAATATGATTTCGATCGTATTAGACCATAATCGACTATTCAAAGTCGGTATTTAATATTCCAAAAAGGAAAAATAGAAATTACCACATGCAATAAAAGGACGGCAATGACAAAAATAAACGTGGTAGAAGATGTTTAGGGAAGGTCAACTAATTCACTTAACAAACTTAGGCAGTTCTGAAGCGTTTGTATTCTCTTCATTTCTGGGTCCAACGGATGAATTCATAAAATATTGTACCAATCTGAACTAGTTATATCACTTGTTTAAGATGTCCCTGTGTAATTTCTACGTTTTAGTCAACAAAACTAATTTATGAAAGATTTTATCTCGAAAATATATGGTAGTTAAGCCTGATTGTAGAAAAGAATAAGAGGATCCAATGATTGGTATACGGACGCAATATGTAATTTATAACTAGTAGCGCAAGCACTGGACCTGCAGAGGACCTCGGTGTTCATCTTCAACTGGGTCAATCTGAACGATTTTAGGTATTTCTTAATCACGAAAAACAATGGAGGACTTTTTCTTTCAATCTCAACCGGGAGCTCAAGATGAAGTATTGGTACTTCACTTAATTAGAATTATAATTCAGGTAGTTACAGTCGCTTTCATTCTCAATATTCAAATAATGAATGCATTTTTGTTTCTTGAAGAATGGAATCAAGTGGGTTAGTCGGGCCCAGCATTAAATAATATATTGATGCTACTCTAAAACAACAGTTATTTTACTTATGATCTTCCACTTCCATTTCATAATGAGAAATCAATTTTCTTGATTGTTAAATTATACAACGTTAGGTAAAGTTGAAACTTATTATTGAAGTATATACAGAGTTATATACGTTAATTATTGTAGCACAGCTATCCAAGGCTCAACCAGGCCTTGATGTGATTGAAGCACTTTACAAATCAATAGTAAATAGAGTTAATGAGTGTATTGATGAGGAGGGAGAACACACTCATTATTGAGCCGGGCAGTGATATAAGTAAGATTCAAATAATAAACTTCATTCTTCTTCCTAATTCAAAAAAGCATTTCGAGGGCCCACCACTGTAAACGTTCATCAGTAAGACTGAAATCTATAGCAATGGCCTTACAGTTGTTCAGCTTATCGGATTTGAAGACGAATAGCTCTTGAACTTTCAAATTTTGTTGAACTTCATTACCCGCCGTGAACTCCTTCCTTAGTTACTGTTAATAGTCGATATTTTAGTCTAGGACTACATCGGAGGCTCTGAAAAGATTCAAATGCTGGTAAAATGGTTGTTATAGAGCTAACATCTCTACCAATAGCAGATCTTAAATAAATTGCTTATTCTGGTATAATTTGTTGGCTTAGGTTTAGGCACGCTCGAGTTATAATTTATCTTGTTCGTGCATCGAAGAACCAATGGAATTTATAGATTTAGTAGCAGTTTTGTGAGTACCAGTTGTGTAAGCAGTTCCAGCTTCGGATACAGCGTCATCCTTACCAGTATAAATTGAAGCTTCGTCATCAAAATCAGTGTCGCCGTGCTGACTAGATTCTTTTTTAGTTGTATGTTCCTCGTTTTGAACCTGAGTTGTGTTCAAATTAGCTGATTCTGGATTTTGCTGAACGATATCTAAGAAGTTAGCATCAATCGAAACATTGACTGATGTTAACTAAGCGGTATTACATGCCTTGTGGAACATAGTCTCTTATACAGTTTAAACGTCGACATCAGTTTGATTCAAATGTTCTCTATTGTACGTACATTGTGTAGAATAAGCTAAATTAGCCTTTTCAACGTCTTACACTAATTTTTCAGATCTAGCATTCGTATCCTTTTAAAATCTACGTGGTTGTTACAAAAATAGAAGTCGTGATGGAGTGGCTGCTAGAGTAACAGCTTCTAGTGCATCAGCATCTTGGACAAATGGTTATCCACGACGAACAAAACCGCGAACGATTTTTTCTTATTAAATTTAGTCATCACCATGATCAGATCCTTCACGTGAATCCATATTTGCGCCTGGAGTGGTAATTTTTCAACAAATTACTTACGATATTATATAATATTGATAAATTTTTAATTATATTAAACTAACTCGTCTAGCACATTCATATTTCAAAAATATATATTTCATATCCAAATTTACATATAACCATGAAATGAAACATGTAACGAAAGTTCCATGTCTAAATAATGATATAATATAGGTGTTATATTAGAACAATATATTAATCTCTAAATAAAGCAAATGATAAAGTAAAGGATATGATCACTTAGCTTATTGAGTTTACTCTTCTAAAACGTCACGATACAGTTCAACAAGTTTATTAATATCTCTGATTATCATTTTAACTTTTGCTTCTTCACCGTCGTGAACCCAGATTTTATATGCATCACGATCAACTGCTTGTGTCATAATGGTAACTTGTGTGTCAACGTTTTAGCTTGGTATAGCCATTTTGATGCAAGATGCTGGTAAAGTTGCAACAGCCTTACAGTTATCTGGCTCAGATATAACTACTTGCAGTTTTTAAAAGGATATTGACAAAGTCTTTAATTATTTAACACCGATCCAATTTCTAAACCATACTTCATATGAAACACTACGGGATTCATCATAATCGGGCTTAGCATAAACATCTTTTGGTTCTGACATGGTTTGAAGTGAAATTAAATAATACCGTTAAATTATAACATAATTAACAGTATACATGAGAAATTATGAAATTTTTAACATGAAATTCTATATTGCATATTATTCATTGATATGGCCTAAACCAAGCAAATAATGCAGTCTCCGTGTATTACACACTTAATAGGAGCATGTTTCAGTCTGGAAACAATGGTACACTGTTAAACACGGTACATACATAAGCTAAAAATAATTTTAAGATAATTAAGAACAGAAAATAAAGCGGTATACCATAAAATCAAAAATAATTGAATATAGAATATTCCGCACCCACCTCACACCGCTCAAAAGTTGATGGAGAACGATCAAACCCGTATGACAAATTTACAAAGCCGTCTTTCTATGTTACGTCAAGATCTTGACAATCGTCGTAATACCAAGTATGACTAACTCATGTCTCGCATAACCGAGCTATCCTAGACTGTTGACTAAGCCAAATCCACCAATGACGCCAGTTTCCAACAAATCAACGAACGTCTTCAAACTCTTTCCAAGGATATCGAAAAGGAATCAAAGGCACTTGAAAATGTATTCGAAACTAAAACTCAGGAATTAGAGGCTGCTAGACAAAACCTCCAAGAACAAGTCAGAATTTTGGAACAAGAAAGAAACGAAACTGGTAAAGAACTCGTTAAAGAAATTGAAACCAAGTTCGGCGCCATCAGAGACGAACTCGGTGTTGAAAGCCTGAGAAGATAAGACGAAGCTCACGCCAGACAAGACATCTTCGACCAAGACCTCCCAAGAATAAAAACTGGTCTCACCGCTGAAAGAGAACAAACAAAGTTTTAAATCGCTGAAGTTGAAAACAAGGTTAAACAAGTCGTCACTGCCCTCCAACAAATGCTCCACCAAGAAAAACAAGTCAGAACCAAGTGGTAAACAGATCTCCAAGGTCTCATCATGGAAGTTGACAAACGCCTCAATGCCGACTTATTGAAAGAAAAAAGAGCCAGAGAAGCATCTGAAAAGTAATTAATCACTCTTTTAGAATAAGCTACCCAAAGTTATTTGCAATTCGATGAAGATAAAGTATGAGAGAAATTGATTATTCTTGTTGTTTATAAAGTTTAATATTCTCTATAGAAAATATATTAAGAATTAGAAAATATATATTCACCATTCCAGAACGTCTAGTGCTTTCAATATAGCCACGTTATAAAGTTCTGTTCCGGATAAATCTCAAATTAATAATATTGGTTCTGTTTCTCTAAGAAGTGAATTGAATCCGACATGTCTTTGAAGCTTCCTCCAGGAAACGAATAGTTACCAATAGTATCGGAAAACAGAGTGTCGCCTGTAAATATTTGGGAAGTAGTTTCAGAAACCAAACAGCAAGAGCCAGGGGTATGTCCAGGTGTATGAATTATCTTGAGTTGTACATCTTAAAGTTGAAATATTTAACCTCCGTTAAAATATATATCGGCAGAATTCATAAAATTCTGTGGAAATTAGTCAATTACTTTTTTGGCATAACTATAGCTTCTTTTAAACTATTGTTTATCGGCCTCATGACAATAAATTTTGGCCTTGTATTTTACCCGATAATATCCGGCATATAAATAGTGATCTATGTGCGCATGAGTTAGTATAATGTACTTTATTTTAAGGTTTTACTATTCTATGAACTAATCTATTTCTTAGTCAGCGAACCCTGGATCTATAATAATAGCTTCTTGTTGGTTGTGTACTATATATAAATTCGTGCAGAACTAACCGCCTGTAAACAACTTAGTTTACATGAGGTGTGGTAATAATAGAAACCCAATATTATCTGACGAAAATATTTATACAGTAAAATAGTTATAGATATACAACTTTGTGGGTTAAACGGGCAACGATTCAGTAATTCTAAACCGAAATTCTCAGATAGTAAATCCAGAAACCACTTTTCATAACTGTATCCGATATTTATGTTCTGCTATACAAAATATTTTTCATAAACCAAAATACACTAAATGATTCAGAAATGTAGCCGTGCCGATGTTGCATGTGAAAACAAAACACTAAATGCATATAGCCAGTTAATAAGACAAACTAGAAGAAATTTAATATTTTCAAAATTATCAGATGGTAAATCACAAATTCATTTTTCACAATTACTTCCAGATTGGCTCTGAATAACGCTTTATTAAGAATTCGCTCATTTGATCATCGCACACTAAATGACACTAAAAGGTGAACACCAAATGTGCAGTTTAAAGAAATGCGTTTAATACTCATTCCAGCGGTTTAGCCGTCAAAAGGCCTTGCGTGCAAACTTCGTGTAACCGAATTTGTATCTCTCATTCTAAGATGGTAAATCCGGTATCTCTAATTCTATTATGATACTCGCTTATTTATGTCGTACGGCGATATTGAACTGCATCCGCGCCCACTCCAGATATGAACTCGGACTTCAAGCCGCGCTTCGGAAAGGCCTTCCTGGAGATGATCCAGCTCAAGACCCGCGTGGCCTGCAGGGACGTGCTGGAGGCCCACCGCGAGTTCCTGCGGCGCCAAGACGGCGTGAAGTTCGACCTCTGGAAGGACATGTCGCTGGCGCTCGGCACCTCGCCGAAGAAGATCCACGACTTCTACCACAACACCTGGAGCAAGCAGTTCTACGACGCCATCGACCCGTTTCGAGAGCAGATCAAGGCCCTGGTGCGCGGCGCGAGCGGTCGGGACTCCACCCAGGAAGTGACCAGGCAGGTGATCGCCCGGCTCCGGAAAACCTACGCCGACGCGAACCTGCACTACCAGACCGTGTACCAGTACGTGAACTACCAGGTCAAGAATAATGCTAGAGACGCGAGGGTTAACGCCAGCAAGAGCCGGGACTCGGTGTCGGGCTCCAAGGAAGAGGACAAGGTGAAAGTGGAGGAAAACCAGGGCCAGACCTACGAGTCGCTGTTTCCGATCTTTGACTTCAACGAGATGTGATAGATATTTTATGATATATATTTTTGTTACTAATAAATTTATTATATATTATTATTATATATTTTTGTTACTAGTAGATTTATGAGAAATATTTGTTATTGCTAATTTAGCAATAACAAATACTACAGTGGTGGGCCCTCGAAATGCTTTTTTGAATTAGGAAGAAGAATGAAGTTTATTATTTGAATCTTACTTATATCACTGCCCGGCTCAATAATGAGTGTGTTCTCCCTCCTCATCAATACACTCATTAACTCTATTTACTATTGATTTGTAAAGTGCTTCAATCACATCAAGGCCTGGTTGAGCCTTGGATAGCTGTGCTACAATAATTAACGTATATAACTCTGTATATACTTCAATAATAAGTTTCAACTTTACCTAACGTTGTATAATTTAACAATCGAGAAAATTGATTTCTCATTATGAAATGGAAGTGGAAGATCATAAGTAAAATAACTGTTGTTTTAGAGTAGCATCAATATATTATTTAATACTGGGCCCGACTAACCCACTTGATTTCATTCTTCAAGAAACAAAAATACATTCATTATTTGAATATTGAGAATGAAAGCGACTGTAACTACCTGAATTATAATTCTAATTAAGCGAAGTACCAATACTTCATCTTGAGCTCCCGGTTGAGATTGAAAGAAAAAGTCCTCCATTGTTTTTCGTGATTAAGAAATACCTAAAATCGTTCAGATTGACCCAGTTGAAGATGAACACCGAGGTCCTCTGCAGGTCCAGTGCTTGCGCTACTAGTCATAAATTACATATTGCGTCCGTATACCAATCATTGGATCCTCTTATTCTTTTCTCCAATCAGGCTTAACTACCATATATTTTCGAGATAAAATCTTTCATAAATTAGTTTTGTTGAATAAAACGTAGAAATTACACAGGGACATCTTAAACAAGTGATATAACTAGTTCAGATTGGTACAATATTTTATGAATTCATCCGTTGGACCCAGAAATGAAGAGAATACAAACGCTTCAGAACTGCCTAAGTTTGTTAAGTGAATTAGTTGACCTTTCCTAAACATCTTCTACCGCGTTTATTTTTGTCATTGCCGTCCTTTTATTGCATGTGGTAATTTCTATTTTTCCTTTTTGGAATATTAAATACCGACTTTGAATAGTCGATTATGGTTTAATACGATCGAAATCATATTTTTGGCCCTCTTGTGTTAATGAGTAGTTCATGAATAATCTCCAACTTGAGATTATTTATTGGAATTTGTCATCCGCATTAGAAGTGGCAAAATATTTTAATATATAATTACTCACATAGTAAACAAGAAAAAGCAATTCCACCTCCCATAACTGTACTTAGAATATAAAACAATTAATTTAACAATAATATGATGTGTTAGATTGTTTTTCCTAAAACATTTGTTGGTTTTGTGTAATAAATTTAAATTATACTTAGAAATTAAGGCTATTTTAAACTTTAATGTAAAATAAAGCATATCATAGACGTGTTTATAACTGTTATTTATTACCCTGACAATAACAACTGGGATTATATAAATATTTTATACAAACATTTGAAAATATTTTGTAATAGTTACCTTAATGTTATTTATAAATCAATAACACTTGGTGTAAGCATAAATAAGCTCGCACAAAAAGAATTAGAATAAAAAGCATGAAAATAAAATCATAAATTTCCAAAAATTCTCGATTTTTAGCGTGTTTTCTATTGTTTTCTTACAGTTTTGTCATTTTCCTGTAATATTTCTTTACAGCCGTCCTGTATACAGGAATAAATATTTCCTGTAAGGTCCTGTAAAAATAACAGCCCTATTGCTAAAACTATATTAACAAAAATTAATGCTGAAGAGGCGTTTATTATGGTAATAGTGAATATTTCCACACGTTTTGTAGATTACTACTTATCACTGATTTTGGCTGAATTTAAAATTATACATTCTTCTTTTGCTGCAGAGCAAAAAACAAAAAACAAATTTCCGAACTTATAATCCACTTTTGTATCTGTTATTAGTCTTCATTTTGAAGTTAAAACAACAATATAAACAAATTTTATTAATACATAATGTCAATTCAACATTTGAGATGTTTCACCAATTTAACATAAAGCTCTTTATAATTGATGCTCTCCATCAGTTTATTAAGATGCTTAAATTATTCCTTTGATACATATGTTGATTAAAGTAATATTTTGCTTTAATCAGCTTAGTTAGCTATGCATTCGCATTGTTATTAATACAACAAAATAGTATGCATCATCGTCCGCAATAACTCTTTATTGAACTCGAATGTTTTACTATCAGACATAACCATTTTTATGTTTATAACGATGTCAAGCATAAGATTATCAAAATATATTTGTTTGATACTATTAACTTATTCCATATGTCCACATGCTAATTTTAGGAGCACACGCTCCGCAAATTATGCTGGCTTTTCTGCCATATTGTACAATTTTCGCTCAAGTTGGTGAATCTAGCTGTTATAATACGACTTGCACTGTTATGCACTTCTCCCCTCAATACAACCGGCGATTTTAGCCCAGTTTATGACCTTATTTTTGTATGATCTGCAGAGTGAAATTAGCTTCGAAATATCTTCCTCAGACCACTTTTTGTAACTGCGTTCCATATTTTATTTGAGATGTGAAAAGTAAATAGACGCTTTCAATCTGTTTTCTAATTAATTTTCTAATTTAATGCATTAAAAGTGAAATATGTTTGTTTCTAAATCAAATAGTCATTTTTTCAAATTTCTTTTTACTTGCAAGCTTTTATTATTATTTAAGCTTTTAATTACAATATGTTACTAATTTGCAATTTTTCTTTTTCATCAATAGAGTCAAAATTATTTTATTATATTTATTATTTATATTTTACGAATAAAGTACAAACGAGAAATAGTACAAACGAGAAATAGTACAAAACCCATTTATTTAGTGTGAATAACATTTTATTGAGTTATTCGCATTTACGAAAATATAATATTTCACTGTCCAAAATACTACAAGATTTGTTATTTTAAAACACTATTTTGCGATCAAAATATTGACCAATAATAACTATTAAAAAAAGAAAAATCTTCCAAAAGTATGCTGAATGATACTACATTACCTTGCTTGTAAGGGAGGTGCTATTTCGCTTTTTAATCCCGTTTTTGACCATAATAAGCAATATAGGTTCAGAAATATTTACGACTGAAAAATGACAAACTCAATATTAAATCCATTAAACTAAAACTATACAATAAGTGCCTAAACAAATGTTTATACTAGGTGTTTTAGTGGAATAGAGTGGTAATAATTATATAATTTTAATACCTTCGATATAATATACAATTTTATTGTTTTAATTTTTAAGTTCAGTTTTTCACTTCACTATATATTTCTTGTATTTTGAACCTTTGCATAATGTATTCTCGTTAGTCTTTCTGTTATTATTGAGGCTAGAGTGGTCTAGTTTTATTCTATGTAATAAGCTTCCTTGAGATCGCCAATAGATAAATTTTGTAAAATTACCGAAATTGCATATTATAACATAACTTATCTGATTACATCTGGAAGTACTGATACTGAATTGTTTCTGATAGTACTTAATGTGAACATTAATTTTAGCAATGCAACAAGAGAATCTTAATTATGAATTTTGAACATTTTTAAAATCATCATTTTTCTTTATGAATTAACTAAACGGTATTCGATATTCTTTATTTATTTAAAACTATAGTTTCAATAAAAGCGATATTGAAAGTCGCATATTCTCTCTTATAGTTAACATAATTTACAAATTAGTGCAAAATCTTTGATTTAATTACTCTAAGAAATTCTAAGTAGTCGTTAACTGGAGCTCAACGAATATGATAATTCTCATATATATTCAATATGTTTTGAGCTTCATTCTAACTTGACGTAACTTTATATCATATGTATATTCAATTGAAGCCTTATGATTAACTATTTAGTTACATTGAGCTGCTTAACTAAAATCAATGTCTTGTTATAAAATTTCTTCATATTATGAGCACAACAAAAACTTAAGTAGATATGAAAATATAATGAATATTTTCAAAACTTATTATTATCTATTGACTAATTCTATCTTCATAAATTTCTATAGAATGTTTGTTGCAGTATCCAAACTCAATTTTGGTCTTGAATTAATACTAAGTACTAAGCTTAGATAGCCATCTCCAAATATGTTAATACCACTCAGTTAAATTTTAATTTGATACCTTGAGATAGTAATGTTTTATACTTTATTATTTTCATTTTTCAAAATAATAAAAATTTTGAATTTAATTAACGAGAAGTACGAATCAAGGATTATGAACGACGCATTGAGTTAATATAGTACTAATACTAATCATTATTTAGAGCTATCTGTTAGGAGTCAATGTAAGATAAAATATTCAAGTTTTTATTAGTTTTTATTACTTTTTTATTAACAAGAAATTTTATTAGTCCAGGACGCACTCATATGAATAGTTTTATTCAATTAATTTGATTTTAATTATGTGCATTAAATGAATTTGTAATCAGAGTAGATAACTTTATTTCAACTAGGAAGTTTCTGAATAATGCTAAAATTGTGGACGCCTAGTAATACTACCAGTCGATTGATGTAGTTATTAGCGCTTTTAAGTTTTGTTGTTCCAAATTTATAATTTATAGTTTAGTTCAGTTCAGTTACTTATCAGTTTTGCTTTTATTAGTACTTTCTATTTCAGCTTAAATAATCATTATATATAATTCTGTGAAACTCGTATCACTGAAACTCAGAGTGCACTTTATTGAATCAATTAAGTAAAGTGCATACAGAATCAATTCAGTTGTGATACTTTCCTTTCAATGGATAAAAGTTAGAATATCATTGGTGTTAACAATTTGTTGACAATCTTCATACTGCCGATTTACATTAAGACCTTTCTAAATTATAGTAGACATCGACATTCGTGTTGTTCCTCAAATGTGGTTCTTGAAAAAGGTCGAGTTTCACATCTATAATAGGAAAGTTCAGAATTTTGTTATGGGTGACATTTTCAGTTTCTCCTCAAAGGCTTATTTTGAGCACTATTAATAAAATTTCGACTTGGATGCCAACTTGGTCTGCATTTGAGAATTTAGTATTGGAGTGGGACTTCAAAAATAAATGTTATAATATTGTATATTATATATTATCTATTATAATTATAATATTTTCAACCTCCAAAGTCACTAAAAAGGGTACTAAAAACATTTGCCTAAACTCTAAACACGACATCACTCATTTTGATATCAAGATCAAAAATAATCAAAATAATTGATGATAAGGTTACAGTTAAGCGAGTATTTAGTATCATTCAATAGAAAAAATCACGATATGGTTTGGACGCTCGAATGTTAGCCACTTTCATTTCTTAAATATAAGAACTATTATAACTCGCTAAATACGCAAAGTCAAAAGAAACTTTTAATATGGTTAACTATATTACATTATAAGTAATAAATTAAGCTTCTATAATTTAATTTAGATTCTAAAAGTTGTGTTGTTGTGAGTAAATACTGTATTTTATTTAGTTTTATAATATTTATTATTATATATTGTATTATTGTATATATTGTATTATTGTATATTATATAATACAGTGGTGGGCCCTCGAAATGCTTTTTTGAATTAGGAAGAAGAATGAAGTTTATTATTTGAATCTTACTTATATCACTGCCCGGCTCAATAATGAGTGTGTTCTCCCTCCTCATCAATACACTCATTAACTCTATTTACTATTGATTTGTAAAGTGCTTCAATCACATCAAGGCCTGGTTGAGCCTTGGATAGCTGTGCTACAATAATTAACGTATATAACTCTGTATATACTTCAATAATAAGTTTCAACTTTACCTAACGTTGTATAATTTAACAATCAAGAAAATTGATTTCTCATTATGAAATGGAAGTGGAAGATCATAAGTAAAATAACTGTTGTTTTAGAGTAGCATCAATATATTATTTAATGCTGGGCCCGACTAACCCACTTGATTCCATTCTTCAAGAAACAAAAATGCATTCATTATTTGAATATTGAGAATGAAAGCGACTGTAACTACCTGAATTATAATTCTAATTAAGCGAAGTACCAATACTTCATCTTGAGCTCCCGGTTGAGATTGAAAGAAAAAGTCCTCCATTGTTTTCGTGATTAAGAAATACCTAAAATCGTTCAGATTGACCCAGTTGAAGATGAACACCGAGGTCCTCTGCAGGTCCAGTGCTTGCGCTACTAGTTATAAATTACATATTGCGTCCGTATACCAATCATTGGATCCTCTTATTCTTTTCTCCAATCAGGCTTAACTACCATATATTTTCGAGATAAAATCTTTCATAAATTAGTTTTGTTGACTAAAACGTAGAAATTACACAGGGACATCTTAAACAAGTGATATAACTAGTTCAGATTGGTACAATATTTTATGAATTCATCCGTTGGACCCAGAAATGAAGAGAATACAAACGCTTCAGAACTGCCTAAGTTTGTTAAGTGAATTAGTTGACCTTCCCTAAACATCTTCTACCGCGTTTATTTTTGTCATTGCCGTCCTTTTATTGCATGTGGTAATTTCTATTTTTCCTTTTTGGAATATTAAATACCGACTTTGAATAGTCGATTATGGTCTAATACGATCGAAATCATATTTTTGGCCCTCTTGTGTTAATGAGTAGTTCATGAATAATCTCCAACTTGAGATTATTTATTGGAATTTGTCATCCGCATTAGAAGTGGCAAAATATTTTAATATATAATTACTCACATAGTAAACAAGAAAAAGCAATTCCACCTCCCATAACTGTAATATACGTCTATCTCATCAAATACAACATTAATTTTAGATTCATTTTGATACATTTCACTTATAAGGGAGTTGAAAATGGGAATCCCCTTTAACGTGAAAAGGCTTCACTTTGAAAAAGTTGTATTCATATTACCTAAACCTCTCACTTTTGTATATTCGTTCACTTTTCATATTTTTCAAAGGCCAAACATCCACTCTTATCTTTATAAGATCACTGCAGACACATAAGAAGAATAAAATATTGACAAACATGAAATACAATTATCATTGTTTATGTTATAGTTTCCAACTTAATAGATCTTTTGTCGAGCAATTTCTCTTGAACGGCAAAATTAATTTTTATGGTTTTAACATCTGTATTTAAAGAAGTGAAAGCTAATTTTTCTGTTTTGATTATTCGTTGTTTTATAAGGTTTGCAACATTTCACAAATGTTATTTCTCTTTGGAACAGATTGCGACCAATATATTAAATTTTAGTTTCAACCCTTTAAATCTTCTTTCAGTTCGTGGACGCAGAACCTCTCGAAGATCCCTTTTTCGCAGTCCGAGACGCAAATCTTCTGAACCGGGTCGTAGAGGTTCGCGCACTTTAGAACTCCATTTTGTTTTTAAACGGTCACTCCGATTTCATTATAGTATGCACGTTCGGTAGTTAAAGAATTTGAGCTGATTCTACCAAATGCGTCAAAATCTACATAATCTTGTGTTGAATCGAATTCGCCCATTATCTTTTGGTATCTTTCGTTATTTGATTCGTTTTCGATTCGTGTTTGGAGCTCCGTGTCAGAGATTGAGGCATTAATCAAGTTAAGGGGCTTTCCATCGAAATTGGAGTAATAAAGTGTTACCTTTGAGCTATTAAATGCAATTTGGTTATTCAAAATATATTTGAGACTTGAAAAGCAATTAACCGCACTAAATTGATCGTAAACATTACCAACAAACGGTGAAAGGTGATAAACAACGTTTTCATTGTCCGAAAATATATTAATAACACCAAAGACTGAAACGGATAACGGAGTGGCCACTGAACCAGCGAATGACACACGCACAGAATCGCAATACGTGGGCACGGTTATTTTAACGTCCAAAACGTAAAAAGAGTTGAACGGAGGAAGTAGCGCGAACTAACAGTTGCCCTTGTGACGGGAAATGAGAGGCAGCTCAGATACGTACGTGAAAGAATTGTTTAAGATGATTTAAGTGGATGATAGATGAGAGGCTAGAGAAAATATTAACATTTCACTTCTGGAGTGAAATTTTAGATTCAATATGAAAAATTATGGAATCGTCTTAAATGATAATAAATTTTATTAAAATTGATTGATTGATTATTTAATTAACAAAACGTACAACAAAACGTACATATTAAACAATAAATGAACGAAAAATGGAACATGATTGAGTACTTTTATTATAAGATTTTACTATTCTATGAACTAATCTATTTCTTAGTCGGCGAACCCTGGGTCTATAATAATAGCTTCCATTATTATGTGATGAAAGTATTTATATAGTAAAATAGTTATAGATATACAACTTTGTGGGTTAAACGGGCAACGATTCAGTAATTCTAAACCGAAATTCTCAAATAGTAAATCCAAAAACCACTTTTCATAACTGTATCCAGTATTATTAGTTCTGTAAGTATACAAAAATATTTTCAATAAACCAAAATACACTAAATGATTCAGAAATGTAGCCGTGCCGATGTTGCAGGCTTACCGACAAATAAGTATGATTTGATTTGAAATTTTTTAATTGAAAATGAAATATTATTAAAATGTTGTAATAATAATAAAATATTTTCTTCTTTTATTAAAAAAATGCTCATCGTGCATTAACCTAGATTTCAAAGGATAATAACCTAAAATATCTCTAAAACCTATAGATAACGAAGTAAAATAACAATATATGCAGTTTAAATGAGTCTATCATGTCAACTCTATAACTATAAAGTTAATGATGTGTATTAGTAGCTATATATGTTACTTAATGATATATTATAATAAAATAAAGATCACTGGTAATTATATAACTAATTTAGATGTGTATTATGTATTTGCAAATATCAAAAATTCATGCAAGCTGTCATTTAGGTAAGATTGTAATATTATGAAACACATTATTTACTAATTATATAGTTTATAAAAGGCATTATATTATAAAATATATTGTACTCATTGTTATGTAGACTAAATGCTTAATGAAATGTATTATTTTTTGTTTTTATCACTTGGTTATCATGAACTTATATATTTATAATAAATATTATTACATATATTTTCTGTTTATACCAGATATTTGATTGATTTTTATATTTTATAAGAACATTTGTTGTATTTTACAACTTCTTTGATCATTTGTACAAATCAATGAATTAATAGATTTCATTTTGAAGTGGTTATGTAATATTATATCGCTAATTGTAATTCTAACTTATTTTAATTTTAGAAGAATAGAACCTCACCGAATCATACTTCTGTGTCGGAAAGCCGATGTTGCATGTGAAAACAAAACACTAAATGCATATAGCCAGTTAATAAGACAAACTAGAAGAAATTTAATATTTTCAAAATTATCAGATGGTAAATCACAAATTCATTTTCCATAATTACTTGCAGATTGGCTCTGAATAGCACTTTATCAAGAATTCAATCATTTGAACATTGCACACTAAATGACACTAAAAGATGAACACAAAAATATACTATTAAAGAAATGTGTTCAATACTTATTCCATCAGTTTACGGATGAAAAGACCTTGTGTGCAAACTTCGTGTAACTGAATTTGTATCTCTCATTCTAAGATGGTAAATCGCGGCATTATGATATTCGCTTATTTATGTCGTACGGCGATACCGAACTGCTTCCGCGCCCACTCCAGATATGAACTCGGACTTCAAGCCGCGCTTCGGAAAGGCCTTCCTGGAGATGATCCAGCTCAAGACCCGCGTGGCCTGCAAAGACGTGCTGGAGGCCCACCGCGAGTTCCTGCGGCGCCAAGACGGCGTGAAGTTCGACCTCTGGAAGGACATGTCGCTGGCGCTCGGCACCTCGCCGAAGAAGATCCACGACTTCTACCACAACACCTGGAGCAAGCAGTTCTACGACGCCATCGACCCCTTCCGAGAGCAGATCAAGGCCCTGGTGCGCGGCGCGAGCGGCCGGGACTCCACCCAGGAAGTGACCAGGCAGGTAATCGCCCGGCTCCGGAGAACCCACGCCGACGTGAACCTGCACTACCAGACGGTGTACCAGTACGTGAACTACCAGGTCAAGAACAACGCGATGGCCAACGCCAGCAAGAGCAGGGACTCGGTGTCGGGCTCCAGGGAAGATAACAAGGCGAAGGTGGAATAAGACCAGGGCCAGACCTACGAGTCGCTGTTTCCGATGTTTGACTTCAACGAGATGTGATAGATATTTTATGACATATTAATTGTTACTAGTAGATTTATGAGAAACAGTTGTTATAGCTAAAACTGTATAAACAAAATTAATGCTGAAGAGGCGTTTATTATGGTAATAGTGAATATTTCCACACGTTTTGTAGATTATTAGTCTTCATTTTGAAGTGAAAATAACAATATAAACAAAATTTAGTAACATATACTGTCAATTCTGTAGTAAATTTTACAATATACATTAAATTCTAATTATTACTGATATTTTTATCTTTTCAAATGAAAAGATTATTATTCGTTATCAAATACACCTAAATGAAAAATAGAGAAACTAAAGTATTCAATCAATCAAGTATAAATATTATTTGAAATATTATATTGATGTTTTACCTATATATAAGTGAATTCAATTATTTATGAAATAAATATGGTATACAATAATAAATCAAAAAATATTTTATTCACACACGTCGTGTTCTATATGCAGTTATAACTTCGGAAATGAGCTAAAATAAAGTTTTACACGAAAATATTCATAATGTATCAAAATGTTGCATAACGAAATATTTATAAGACAGCGAAGTCTCTCATTGCTTGCCATATTAACTAGTAATTTCACTTCATGATGAACGCCAAATTGAAATAATCCTTTGAAGAAGCGTTCATAAAGGTGATTCACTTGAAAACGTCGATATTATTTGATAATGTATACGACGCCCATACAGAGTACATGAACCGAAAAGACGGCGTTAAGTTCAGCATCTGGAAAGACATTTCCAAAATGCTCAAAATCCCATCTAAGCAGATCCACGACTTCTACCACAACACCTGGAGCAAGCAGTTCTTCGACGACATTGCGCCTTATAGACAACAAATCAAATCCTGGCTGCATTCTTCCACAGATTCAATTCAAGTCGTGGTGAGCAAAGTCAGCAGCAGACTAACGCACTTGTACCCTTTGCTGAACCTGCACTACCAAACGCTCTACCAGTTCGTGAACTACCAGCTGAAGAACAACTCTTAGCCTCAAGAAAACGAACGATCTAGCCTATTTTCGCTAGAAATTGAAACGAACTACTACCAGTTGTTTACGGTTGGCTTGGATTTTGACTTGAAATGATATGTTTCTCATTTTACAAATTTGTTAATATTTCTCGAACCATAAAGAATAGAGTGTTTCCAAAAGTGAACAAAACGAAAAATATTATATCCAAAATATTCAATCGATTTAGAATATGGGCACATACACTCTTTTGGGCATAATTATAAATTAATCTGTATCATGAATTTGGTTTAGAGTTCGAGTATACAGATCAATATATGGTCTAATAAAAGACATACTAATAAGTTCAAAAAACATGTGAAGTGGGGATAATAAAAAAGTTATATGTGAACAATGTTAAGCGAGAGAAAACCCCAAGAGATTTAGTGATTATAGTGATTATAGAAAACGTCCCTTTTTACACTATTTTTGGAGTTATAAGCTGACCCATACCGTTGTAACATTATTCCTTTATATTTTGTTTTGTTGAGATATATATTATTTATAAGATTCCATAAGAGCCGCTAGAAAAGATCTTCAGTTACATAATTAACGAAAACCCTCATATTTTCATATTTTTAGTAGGAGGAATTTACATAATTTCGAGATAATACAATCAATTTTATAGGGGTTGGTTTGCCAACTTTTTGTTACAAATGGTCTTATATAAAATTATAATACCTCCAATAGATGACTTGTACTAGTCTCTTACGCTCACTAAATAATTTTAAGTAAAATATTTTAGGAATTATTTATGAATTCACTGTAGGCGGAATTAAATTGAACTGTGTTGCAATCAACATGTAACTAATTAATTTACCGTAGCATATTTTTAATTTATGATCTGGCCATTTCATGATAAAACAGTCTTGTAACAGTCTAGATGAAAAAATATAAAAGTTAATAGTTGATAAGGAAGCTAATAATAAAGCTTATTGGTCTATTATCTTAAATATACGTCGTATTGCTTTGAGTCTGTAATATACTGTGAAACAAGCGAATCAAAATTATGGCACATTTTGATGTTATAGCGTGAAGTGATACAAAATTTATATTGAAATTTATTAACAGTTGGATATTAATTAATATATAAATGCTATCATACGATGAGTTGATACTGTACTTATTCTGAAAAATATATTATTTGATTAAAAGTGTGTGTATTTTGACATGGTGAAGAGTTAATCTAATGATACTAAAGAATTGTAATTATTATTTAATATTATTTATAGAATTATGAAGATCAATCATAGTTTCGTTAATGAGTCTAGATTATACTAAAATTTGACGGTGTAATTATAACAACTCACTCAATAAGCTTCTTAAGAAATCGAGTGTTAATTATTTTAATAATACTCCTATTATAGTTATACTGCTCCATTATTAGAAATGTTTAATACTCTTCTGTTCAACATAATTTCATGAACTTCATAATTTCATGAAGAACCATGACAACAAATTTACCAACGAGGGAACATTATTATTTATAATCGAATATTTCATAACTGTAACAGGACCAGATAAATAACATTTTGTCAACAGCCAAATTATATAGTTGAATAAATTATAACTAATAGTTAGCTTTACGAGGTCTGATTACTACATATAATTAGATCTTAAACAAGTATTAATTTAGTAAATTATTTTCTCACTAACGCTGCTAGCCAAACTATTTCCCTCAAAAATGAAAAATTTGAATTTGGATTCTTAATACCGAATGTTCAGGTATTGTTATGGCATATAATTAGGATATACACAATCACTAATAAATAGAGTTAACTTAACACAACTTGAACTTACCGTTATAATTTCAGTATCGTTTCGATTTTTAGTCCAACTTATTCAATAAATAAGTCTTACATGGAAATCAAATATTAGATTAGTTAGCTCAAAGGAAGCAACTTTTCTGCAAACCAATTCGTCTAACTTTGATATTACTTGTATGCTTAAATCAGTTATAATTTGGCAATGAAATTGGGCCGAAATCGTCCCATTAAATACAGCTAGTTTCGGTCATTTGACAGAGGGTTCTAATATTTGGCTTTGAGTTCGACTCATTGCTATGCTTAACTACAATCACAACAAATTCTGTATTTTCGACTCAATTTGAGGCACTCATTATCCTATATAATTTTGACTTTTATTTGCTCGCTTTGGTCTAGTGCAAGTATCATCATATATAGATAGCATCACCCTATTATTTTGTAAATTGAACGAATTTTAGGTTCAAAAATATTAGCAAATTTCAACGGTTTATTTTGAGGAGTGGAGTTGAGTGCACTTTTTTCAGAATTTATATATTTCGACGAAATATCATAATGAAATTTACTTATCTCAAAAAATTCCCAAAATTGTAATAAAAGAATAGATAAATTGTATATTTACACATTTCAACATCATAAAATATATTCAAAATGTAATTTTGTATCTCATGTTGCATATCAGTATATTATAAGACAGTAAATAATGGCTCTGATGTGAAGAGCGATTTATTCCATATAATACTGTGGTATTTCACTTCACATATGAAACATAACCAATAATTCAAGGCGGCCTTCGAGGCTACGTTTATTAAGGTTGTTTACTCTAAGACGTAAATTGTGTGCGAAAACGTATTTAATGCTCACTCAGAATATTTACAACGTAAAGACGTCAAGTTTAGTATCTGGAAGGAAATGTCCAAATATTTGAAGACATCTTCCAAACAAGTGCACGATTTCTACCACAACACGTGGAGCAAATAGTTCTACGACGACATTGCGCCATACCGCTAGCAAATTAAATATGAAGTTTTGAAAACGAGTAGTTACGATACGATTCAGGAACTAGTAAATGTAGTGCATAACAAGTTGACTCTTCGATATCCTTCGGTAAACCTGCATTATCAAACGCTGTATTAACTAGTTTACTATATTAATAACAATAGAAGGCTGTTCGTCCAAAGCAAATATGAAAATGAGCTGGAGTGTTTTGCGTTTTCTACTCTTGAACAGTTTGATTAAATGGGAGAGTTTTGAATTAGAATTGAACTTATGGGACACTATTTGATACATATATAGTATCATTTAATATAATATTATTAATTTTATATCACAATAACTATTTAGCACATTTCATTCAATCGAAAATACTAAACCCAGTTGAGAACTCAAACTCGTTATGAAATATTGTGCTGCTGCTCTTGACGTCTTTGTCGAGCTTCTCCGTCCATGTGTTGAAGAAGTAGTTCTTGATCTGCAAGGTAGACCTGCTCAATATCGTGGCCATCTGCTGCCAGAGCTGTGGACGCATCGTTTTAGGAAACTTGAGGAAAGCTGAATATATTTACGACGACGAATCTAGCGCGTTTATGAAGTAGCAACGAAGGCACTATTACAAGACTTCCTGATACTGCTCGTAGTTAATAGTATAAGGCCTGCCCATTTAGTTTGTGGTGCGGGGTAAAGTGTTGGATGGAGCGCATTGCAGCATGAATAAGTTTCGTCAAACTCGATTAAAATTTATGAACGAATTACAAGTATCATTTTGTATCTTCCAATGGGTAAAACGATCATTCGCTTAATATTACTATTGTGATCAGCATAGACGTTTGTTTCCATTTTTCATTCATTTTTCATGTAACATATCTTTTTGACTTATAGAATCTAAAACATAAATGCTGCTGATTTAAACTTCAATATAATTAACAAAAATACAAAGTATCAATATACTTATTTTCAAAATGTGGAATTCAAATCTAGTATTAATATTATTACTGTTGTTAAAACAGAGAAATGCGTTGCTTTTCAATTAATATTCGTTGTACCTTATTACATGTTAACATTCTACATGATCTTGTTTACAAGGTAATAATATTTCAACTCTCTAATAAGAGAAATATATTCAAACCGTATTTTGAATCATCATTATATTTGAATGAATCGATGGGAAATTACAAACTTCCTTAAAACCTATGAGATAAACTTTCTTATATGTTATAAGTTGCTGCATAATAGTATGTTTACGATTTTTTCTTTCTTTGTATATTTTAGAGAAATAGTTAATAAATTTTGTAGATTCAATAATTTACTTGGTAATATTAGTGTTTAAGTGTATGAACTGTTTATTGTTGACTTAGTATATGTTTTATAATATATCTTATAAATAATAATTGGTCTTTACTTTGAAATAAATTAATACGTATACAGTTTACTATATCACGTCAATAAGTTGTTCTATCTGTTATTACGTAACTAATATGTCTGAGTCAAAAATAAGTCATTCAATATTTGTTATAATCTGGCGCACCTTGAGCAGGAGCTGTTCTTCGTCTTTGCTCAGCTGGTTTGGGTCCGTTTACTTCTCGAACGCCTTGTTTTGGTGGATTTTTGTGTAGTACTTGTTCTTCAGACAAACGGCCCCTCGTTCTGGGAAGACGTATTTGTGAATCGCGTCCCAGTCGTTTCCGTATTTCTCAACAGCTAATTTCAGTTTGAATTCATCGGCGCTGTCCCATTTTGTATAACTTCCGTTTGGTGTTTGCTGCATGTAGAGTGGGAAATTTCAACAATGGTGATACTTATTTATGTACTAAAAAGAACAATGAAAATAATGTTTTTAAACTTTATAATTCTTTTGAATACTCATGAATACTCTAGAGAAAAATAGAAAAATAAATATACGTTAATAAACGCAATATATACACGTAATAACATAGAAAATAACATAGGAAATATCAATACGCACAAATATAATACACACTACAGAAGTACAATTAATATAACAATTCATGTAAAGTTTATTAATATGAAGGGAATATTGTGTTCCAATTTATCACTATCAGATTACTCTGATTGAATTGCGGATTTATAGATAATAAAGTAAAGGTACATATCATTTACTGCCTTTATATTTAATTACACTGCAGTTTTTCATTATATATGATTTAATTTAGTTGTATGTGTATCCAGGAATTATGAGTATTTGAGTTAGTTGATCTAAATTTTTCACATTTACGCTACTTTTTATACATATATTTAATTCATTGTGTATTATTATCTTTCTGGATTTGGACTTTATAAATCTAAATAATTGTATATATTGTCTTAATATATTGCTTTAAAGAAGCATGCGTGCAAAGCTGGTATGTAATGTCACAATAATCGTGAAGTATTTCTACTTCTACTGTTGAAATTGAATACAATAATGTTTAAGATACAATAATTGTTTAAGTAATAATTACACAATAATCTATTAAGTGAATTAATATTTTGCTTTTCACTCACATGAACCATTTATTTCTTCTTGTGGCCAGTTTGCAGGTTCTTTCGTTTTAGACGATTGGGATTCTTCAGAAATATTCAACGGCTCCATAATTTCTAGTTCTCTGAGAACCAGTTTTTCAGGTTCTTTTCCAAATTATTCTTAAATGCAGTTTTTCTTCTTCAAGAGGTAAAATTATTTGAAATAAATAACGTATAACCCAAATCCGATTAAATCTGTGCAGTACTTGTAATAGTAGAGCATTGATGAACAATGAGTATTGCCATAATTGGTGTACTTAGCCGTGAGCCAGAAACTAATTGAAATGATTAACTTGAATGACCCGATATAATAACTAATTTTTGAATTTGGATTAGATTTGAGCACTGCAGATGAATAGGCGCTAAAAATTCCCAAAAAACCATCAACCGAACCATGAAACAACTCCATTGTAGAGTCGAACAAGTTATTAAACACCAATTTGTAAAGTTTGTTCCGGACTGAGAAACTAAAAACCTAATAAGCTAAATTCACCAACATTAGCGGAAAGAGTGATAAAAATAAGCTGAAAACTCTATCATACCTCTTTAGCTACATGTTAAGTCGAAATACTGAGCTGAGATTATTTGAAATAGACTTGTTAATAACATTTGTTAGCTCCAACTGTAATAAAGTATATGCAACTACTGGTACATCAGAATATGTCACTAGCTATACTGTGAATAATAGAATCAAAGCATCGCTCACATTTTGAAATATATTGTGAAAAGATAGCTTTAATATTTCTAATTATACTTTCGGTCGTAACGGTTTGAAAATATTCATTTCAATAAACAATATATTATTGTATAAAATTTTCTTTGAGAAGAAATGGAAAGCCTAAAATAGTGAATATACTGCGGAAATGATAACTGGTATAATTAAACAAGGAATAAATATTATAGGAGTGATCGCTTTACCCATCATTTGAATTAAAAATAACGACATTTATATGACGTATAATTATATTATTGTGATTAAATAGTTGAGAACGAGATTACTTTTTCCTTCTACTTTCGTTAATTTGTTGAGAGAACTTATAAAGAAAGTTAAAATAAATGATATTGCAACATAGTTATATATTTATTTTTCGACTTGTATTTACTCCCTGCTCCACAATATGAAGTTTGTTAATTACTTTCGCGCACCAATTACTATTGTAAAAGATATTATAAAGGTAGTTAACACACCTACAACAACTGTGTATGCGAAATACATCTTTGCAGCGCCATTCTTTTTAGTTTCTAATGACTTTCCTACCAAGTAAAGACCTGCTTCTACCACAGCATCAGATACAAGTATGGTTACTAAGTTAAGAACAACATAGGTTATTATGCAAGCAACTAATCCAACGTGATTGTCTACAAATTAATATAGATAATGTGTGATAATAAAGTAAACAACAACTTAAGAAATGTAAAAAATCGTATCTGGTAATAACGTTTTCACTATTGTTTTAGAAAGTGGCGCCATCACTATTTTGTTATGAAATAATTAAACGGAATCTTAAGATAATTGAGTTGAGTGCTTCGAACAACTCATTAGAAGTGGTAGTTTAGTAATATATGTTTAAGAAACATAGTCAATCATGTTTGAACAAAATTAAACTTTAGTGTAGAATCAAGAAAAATTAAAACATTTGTAATAGAACTCTTGAGGATGTTGTACATAGTCCGGACTAGGCGCATTGACGGGACTGTCGGCACGAAGTGAAAAGTGATTTTTGTTAATATTTCTTGTATATATGTGGGCTGATCATATTACGTTATGAATTTCACTTTAATATATTATTAATATTACCCTTTATAGATTCAAGTTTACAAATTTACTTTACAATATTATTATTGAGGATATGGTTTAAATTACAAGGGAACATCAAGAATTTAACTTTTTGCCTGTACAGATATTACATATTGTTGCAATAATATTTACATTCTAAATAATCACAATAGTTTGATAAAACTCAAAAATCGGAAGATGTAGTGGAATAATTAATGTTCAGTACATCACACATATTTTTCTGCGTTCTATTTACACAATTGATTTATTTTAACAAATGATAAGCAAATCTCACTAATTATCTACAAAATATTTACAAATTTTGACAATTAACTATATCTCGCCAATATTAGGATATAACGTTAAAGTCACATCTATTTAAAGATATTATCATGGCCAACATTCCTTTAAGTTACATTATGATGGCGACCAATAGAAATAAAGTTTTAATTTTTAGAATTATTACATCCTGTAATGACTAATGTAAATATAAATTAGAATATATAGCGCTCTTATAGTCGTCGAAATATAACTAACACAACATGACAAATAGATGTAAAACATGTATCTGAAATCGTTTTCAGAAAAATGATACATATATCTTCAAATGCCTACATTGGATGTTATTTTATTAGAAAATTATAATTCGAATTTAACTAAACACAAAGCCTCTATTATTACAAGTCTCATTGATGAAGCTTTTGTTTAAATTCTCAATAACACATATTTTTGATCAATTACTTTATATCATATAATTCTACCGAATGAAACTTAATTTTACAATGTTCTTTCTTTGAATTTAGATCGTTAAAATTTGAAATTTTTTAGTTATAAATTAAAAATAATAAAAATGTTAAAATATGAACTAACAAATTATATTCTATGCTGATACTTCGAAAATATTTAAATGAATCAAACTATTTCTATAAATATCTTGTTGAAGATAAGAGACTCTGAGTTATAATCATCAAAAAGGTTAACAAATATATTATCTGATAATTAGAAGCTGGAAAGCTACACTGGAAAACCAGTTTATTATCATCTTTTGAATTTCTTAAATAATAGTATATTAATTATTTATTAACTAATTTAATTTTGCTATCACAAAATAAAATAAATATTCGTTGGCTCTAATGTAATGCGTGACTAAATTAGGAATTTTAAATATATCTAACGTATAGTACTCAAAGCGGCTTCTAACTTTGAAAAGTCAATATGAGAGGTGGGTTCACAATTCGTATGTAAAATATTATATTCAATGAAAATCACTAATATCATATCAGATGACAAAAGTTGGAAATAGACTTTTTCTTGCCGACAGTCCCGTCAATGCGCCTAGTCCGGACTATGTACAACATCCTCAAGAGTTCTAATGAACAAAAATAAATATTCATTAAACATTTAATTTAAAAACATTAAACTACCAACATCAAACTACCATCAACACATAGTTGACATTAAAATGATATATAATTTAACTCTAATTATAAGTTTATACTATGGAATAAATATTCATTAGAAACAACTGAACGATGTTATATCAATCAAAACTGGTATTTACTAAGTGAATTTCAATAATTTACTTGTTGCTTGTGTACAAGTACTGTATAAGTATATTTAGTAATTATATACATAATTTCATATAATTCCGCTTCAGAAATAATAATGAAAACGAATGTGAAGTTACAGATTAAAACAAACTATCATCAATGTTCAATAAAATTTAATTCTTCATTTGATAATACAGTAAATACTAATGGTTAGATATGAGCTTTATAAACAAACCCTGGGTCGATTACAATAGCTTATTGTTAGTTGTGTACAATAATATAGAAAATACTAACATTTCACTTCTGGAGTGAAATTTGAGATTCAATATGAAAAATTATGGAATCGTCTTAAATGATAATAAATTTTATTAAAATTGATTGATTGATTATATAATTGAAAACGTAAATTAAACAATAAATGAACGTAAAATGGAACATGATTGTATTGCACATGAGTTAGTATAACTATATCTTCTTTTAGTATAACTATAGCTTCTTTTAAACTATTGTTAATCGGCTTCGTGACAATAAATTTTGGCCTTGTATTTTACCCGATAATACCCAGCGTACAAATAGTGATCTATGTGCGCATGAGTTAGTATAATGTACTTTATTTTTAGCTTTTACTATTCTATGAACTAATCTATTTCTTAGTCGGCAAACCCTGGGTCGATAATAATAGCTTCGTATTGGTTGTGTACAATATATAAATTCGTGCAGAACTAACCGCCTGTAAACAATTTAGTTTACATGAGGTGTGGTAATAATAGAAACCCAATATTATCTGATGAAAGTATTTATATCGTAAAATATTTATAGATTTACAACTTTGTGGGTTAAACGGGCAACGATTCAGTAATTCTAAACCAAAATTCTCAGATGGTAAATCCAGAAACTGCTTTTCATAACTGTATCCGGTATTGTTGGTCCTGCAAGTATACAAAATATTTTCTGTAAACCGAAATACACTAAATGATTCAAAATGTAACCATGCCGATGTTGCATATGAAAACAAAACACTAAATGCACATAGCGCTAATTATGAAGTTAACAACATTATTTAATATTTTCAAAATTATCAGATGGTAAATCACAAATATATTTTTCATAATTACTTGCAGATTGGCTCTGAATAACACTTTACTAAGAATTCGCTCATTTGAACATCGCACACTAAATGACACAAAAAGATGAACACAAAAATATACTATTAAAGAAATGTGTTCAATACTTATTCCAGCAGTTAACGGACGAAAAGACCTTGCGTGTAAACTTCGTGTAACCGAATTTGTATCTCTCATTCTAAGATATATATCGGCTCACTCTTTTGGTACATCTCAAAAACATCCACTCAATAATCGATTACTTCAATCACAGGAACATTTTAAAATGCTATTTTCATTTTAATGCGTTCTTTACTTCTGTAACTATGTACATAAAGGACTCTATATTTTTGGTGTTAATTTTTTAGATATCATCAAATTATATCGATTCAGAAATGATAGTATTGTTTTATATTTTATCGCGTTATTACTGTAAATATTTATATAACATTATTACATGCTAGGTTATTAACTTTTCAGAGATGATGGGTGTGGATATGGTGGTGGTAAGATGTTATAGCTACTGTATATTTATTCTTATTAAAATATATTCATTAAGGTGTAGTATTTATTGCATTCTCTGAAGTATTATGTTATGTATTTACAATATAATATTGAGTTGTCGTTAAAGGTGACTGTCTGTTTTAATTAGAATTTATTTCTGGTGAAGTTATAGTGTTTATATATGTTTATATTTCACTATTTATTTATTTTTTCCAAACTATAAAACAATTTTTTATATTTTTTATAATCTTTTTCTAAAATTATCTTAATTTATGAGACTAAACTATCTAAAACGTGTGGCTTTCACGTATTTTATTGAGTTGTTCATTTTTTGTGTTTTATCCTGTGCATGATAGTTCTGATTTTCAGGTTACTAACTGAATTTGTATCTCTCATTCTAAGATGGTAAATCCGGTATCTCTAATTCTATTATGATACACGCTAGTTTATGTTTTACCGCGATACCACATTGCATCCGCGCCCACTCCAGATATGAACTCGGACTTCAAGCCGCGCTTCGGAAAGGCCTTCCTGGAGATGATCCAGCTCAAGACCCGCGTGGCCTGCAGGGACGTGCTGGAGGCCCACCGCGAGTTCTTGCGGCGCCAAGACGGCGTGAAGTTCGACCTCTGGAAGGACATGTCGCTGGCGCTCGGCACCTCGCCGAAGAAGATCCACGACTTCTACCACAACACCTGGAGCAAGCAGTTCTACGACGCCATAGACCCCTTCCGAGAGCAGATCAAGGCCCTGGTGCGCGGCGCGAGCGGTCGGGACTCCACCCAGGAAGTGACCAGGCAGGTGATCGCCCGGCTCCGGAAAACCCAAGCCGACGTGAACCTGCACTACCAGACGGTGTACTAGTACGTGAACTACCAGGTCAAGAACAACGCCAGCAAGAGCCGGGACTCGGTGTCGGGTTTCAAGGAAGAGGAGCACGCCTCCAAGACGAAAGTGGAGGAAAACCAGGGCCAGACCTACGAGTCGCTGTTTCCGATCTTTGACTTCAACGAGATGTGATAGATATTTTATGATATATTTTCCATTATTTTCTTGTAGATTTATGAGAACAAAATAGTCATCATTTCATCAAAATTAACAACTATTGATGAACATTAAATTGAAATAATGAGTGATCATTTCAGCAGTTTGTTTTACTTAAAATATGTATATTGTAAATATTTAATATAATAGATACTTCAAAAGTTTTTATCAGAATCCTCCACAAAGGCTGAGAACGAGGTAGATAGTCGCTTCTTTATGGATGTTGTAGTCGGCGAGAATACGAGTATCGTCGAGTTGCTTTCCAACAAAAATGAGACGTTGCTGGTCTGGCGGAATGGCTTCTTTGTTCTGAATCTTACCCTTCAGGTCCTGAATAGTGTCAGTCGGCTCCACGTCGAAAGTGATGATTTTTTGTGCCAGAGTTTTTAAATAGATTTGTATTACTGAGGAGTGGATTGATAAAACTATTGCAAAAACTACTTTATTACTGTCAACATGGTCAATGTTACTATCAACATGGGTGTTTAATATTTAACATATTTATGTTTACATAATATAATTACAAATGTGATCACACGATTAGATTTAACATTTTGGTGCATTGTCCGGCAACACCTTCGACCTTAGCTTTCCACACATCGTCGGCCAGTCTAGCTTTAAATTATTTGAGATAGTTTTTGTAGTGCTTCAACTACTCAACGTGCTGTGTGCTTTGCAGTAAGTGGGCGCAGAATAAATCAAAGAACATCAATGACTTCTTGTTTGTTTCTTTGATTTCGGAGTTCAGCAGAGATTTCGTAAGTATTTTGTTGAAGTCGATCAGCGATAGTAGAAGCGATATATTTACGATTGGACCAGATTTTTGGTTTGGGATCGATTTGAAAAAGTCCCAGAAGCAGGTGCACACCACTATTTTAAATTTTTCATCGCATATTTTCTGGAATATTTTGAATACTTTGGCGTAAAAGTAGTCGAATTCAAGCTGGTCCGCGACATATTCCAGGTAGAAGCGGACTAGTTTATTGAAGCTGTTCTGGATCTTCGGTGTGTTTTCAATAAGCATTTACAGCTGTGTGACGCATAGGTCTTCGGAAAAGTCGATTGTTTTGCATGTGAGTTGTACGAATTTCTGGAATTCTACTTCCAGGTTGTATTTTTGCAGGATATCGAATGTTTTCTTTTCAACTTGTATTTTATTAGTTGGTTTTTGGTTATTTTCGTGTTGGTCCATGAATTGTTCAAGTGTTTGGTCCATGTATGTTTCAAGTTGTTGTCTTTTGTTGTGCATGATGGCTTATTTTTTGAGTTCAGTGAGTGTGTTTTCTAGCACGACCATGAAGCTTTGTGTGTACAGGTTTTCTTGCATTTATTTCTTGGTTACGTCTTCTAGCAGTTGTTCGTGTGTTTCTTTTATCATTTTACGTTGTTCTTCTGTTAAGTTCGGGTCTTCTTTCGGTTTGAATGTTAGTTATATCTGCTTCATGTTGATCCTCGTCCCGCATATTCTGAACACCTTTAGCACAGCCTGTAATGTGATTTGCTTCATCTCAAGTATTTATTTGAAGCACTCGGGGTTCAAGCAGCTGTAATAACACATATATGACAGTAATATGAGAGCCGTTTCAGAATCATTCACAATGTATTCGTTTATGATCCCCCTTATAAGCGCGTTGAAGCGAACTGGTTCAAAGTAGATCATTAATCCTAAGATGAAAACGGATATGGTGGGAACCATGTACGAATCGGATTCGAGGGATTGAATTAAGTAAATAATTGGCTGAACGGATTAATCCTGGTGCTGAGTGAATTTGTCGATTACGCTTTGGATGTTCGTCTCTGAGAGCATGTTGAGCGAGATAGACAGCGCGTTTGAAGCCGGGATGCTTATCTCCCTAATCACCTTTGGAATAAGTGAAGTCTATAGAGGTTTGATGTCTCTTTATTATATTTATTATTACTATTGATGTTGTTATTGTTGATGTTGTTGTTGTTATTGTTATTAATTGAGAATGGGCTCGGGTTTGAGCTCGTTGACCTCGGCGTCCTCGAAATCGTCGTCGATCTTGGGCTCGGTCATCACGCCGTTCTGCATTTGCATCGGGAGCTTGTCAAGCTCCTCTTCCTGGTACACGCGCGCGGCGTTGAACTCGTCGTTTTTAGTGTTGAAAAGACCGTCGAAGCCGAATTCCTTGAACGCCAACTCCATCTCAGCCTCGTCCAAATCCTCCGAAAAAGAATCAGAACGCTTCTTCAAGGGCTTACCCTTCTTTGATACCTTGCGACTTTTCATGTTGGAGAAGTGGGAAATATATTAATGTGATCAAAAATTGTATTATATTAATACACTTCACATTAAATTAATTGAAAAAATAGTAAAACAGAAATGAGTTTCATAGTGATTAAATGTGTTTTTATGTATTAAATATACAAATTTATATCGATTTATACTACATAGCATTTTTTGGACATAAATAACAAATATTTTTATCATTATTGTTAATTCTGTAAATATTATAGAACTGAGTAAATCACAATATATTTATTTGTTTTAATTAATTATTAGTATAATTAACTACACAAAGTCCACTTCACAAAATGCATATTGTGAGAGAACTGTCAACTGTGGTGCCAGATGTAAATTCGTTAGCTTTTGTTGAAAGCCAATCGATTTTATATGTATCAAGGTCAGTTTTGATTGATACATATTTAATATAAAGTACTTAGATTATCCAGCAGAACAGTATTTAGCTTCCAATTATGTAGCAGTTTAAATTCATTTAATTATCATCAGATATGCAATACGCATATGTGGCTATTTATACTAACAATAGATCTCAGATTTATAAGTTAGTAGAAAAGCCATAACTCATAATGGATATAGATCAAGAAATTTAATAGTTTATAATTCACGAGAATAAAATTTATTATATAACTGCTAAAAATTAGTTCTTTGTTTACAAGGATACTAGCATTTAATTGAAACAAGTTTGTTAAGGAGCTTATCTTGCTAAAACTACTCGTGAAATATTATTGGTTGAAGACAACTAATTGATATTTTTGGGCAAAAATGGTGGCGCACTGTAATTTTAGGAAAAAATCCATCAAATACTTGAATTAAACAATCAAATTTATATTCTGATGGGAAATCAAATTCGCAAGGTATCACTGCAAACAAACGAATCTATTCTTAATACAGATAAACTGTAGATATCCAGAATTCTCAATGTGTAAAATACACTTTATGTATTTGCTGGTGAAAAATTCTACTCATACGATTAGCAGAATAAGAAACTCGCAGCCAAAGCACTTACAAGAAAAGTACCAGTACAAATGTTCCCAGTTGATGACATGGTTTTAATCATTTCTAACCTTTCTGAATTACAAGTGATGAATGTTACGAAAAATGAAACAATAAAAACAGCTTCAATTGGTTCATTTGACATTCAATCACCTAAATTTTCGTCAGGTTCTTTCTTAAACTTTGACCCTACAACAAAAGTCTTAAAACTAACGGAATTAAAAACAGGATTGTCTAAAAGATTCGAATCACGAGGTAGGTCAGGAATAGAAGGTAACTATCTTTACTAAATAACAAGTGACTGTGTTGTGATTATGGACACAAGTGAGTTAATGAGCGCATATGAAATCAACACAAAAAATACCGATATCGTTCAACTAAAACTACTAAAAGACTTCACATTAGTTGTAGTATGCGTTAAGCAACTAGATATTGAACTCTACATGATAACTGATGGTAAAGTGTCTGAACCAAAGCACTATCTTTCAGACTCAGAAATACTCAAAGTCGCGCTTGGTGATGACTATTGCTACGTTCTGACCACAGAAAGCTTATTCTACTTCGAGTTTGCAACCTCAGAACTAAGACCTATTTGTAAATTCAACTACAAAGTGCAGTGCATGTGCTCTTACAAAAAAGTTCTGTGCGCATTAACTGGAGACAAATTAATTCTATTCAATAATAAACGTATAATTGATCTTCTATAATTATCAACTAACATTATTGATGTTACATCGATAGATAAGCAACGAATTGCTATTTTAAGTGAGTAAAAAGTGTAAATACTTGACTTCATAGAAAGAAGAATTGTAAATGAGAGATAATTGTTAAATCATGGTAAATTAATGCAAGTCTGTGTTGGTGAAAAAGGGCTTAACGTTTTAAGCGAAACTGGTCTCATTATGTTGAACATTGAGTGAAGTTTTGAACGATATTTTTGATATAATATGATGTTATTATCTATATAATTTTATTTTACCAATATGTAAACTCACTTCGCAGTAAACTATTATGAGTTGTAATTTTTGTATTCCAAAAAAGAGCAAGTTAATGTTAGTGTAGTCCCCAGATATCATTATTAAGGATTTGGAAGTAATCCCGGCAATTGACATAGAATCGCTCTCAAACAATGCCGATTTAGACAAAATTTCAGTTTCATCACCAATTTTAAATATTTTCAAGATTAGTGATTTGTAAATGGAACCACCTATTAATAAAATAGAAATTCAGAAAGAAGCTGAAAGTTAGGAGGAACCCTAGGTCTTTGATTCAAAAGAAGTTGTTATGACAAGGGAGTTTGTTCTGGAGGAATCCGTATCAGTGAAGCCTCTTTGATCTCTATTGATATTTATTCAACAATTTGTATTATATTAACTAATTTACTATTATCTAGTGTTATCATGTATTATCTTTGTTAATTATTCTTACGTTCAAAATATAATCACTCAGTTTAGATACAACAATAATAATTGCAGAAGGATTAAGCTTTTAATCAGTTAGTGATTTTTAGAGGCTATTTAGAAATGATACTTATCTTCACTCCGAGTTTATTCTTGAATATTAAAACTATTATCAAGTAATACCAGGAACAGGTCCTTTATTAATTAATATAATCCTATTTTTGCCTTAGTAACTTTATAATCTAGCAAATAATTCTCACTCGATGATCCAGACTCTTCCGCTCCTTCCTCCGGCGCAGATGACTCCGTTTTCGCTGCACACGCACAGTATATCGTCATTTTCAATAATAAGTTCTTCCGTTTGACCGCTGACCAGGTCAAACTGCGCGACTCGCCCCTGACCTCCGAAGACTATCTTCCTCGTGTTTATTTCAATTTGATGTAAGAATCTCTTCTCTATTACGTTAAACGTCCTAACCAGTTTCGTATTCTTCAACTATACCAAATCTAGTTTAAATACTAACACACCAACCCCGAGAACGAATACGACCAGCCCATCACCCCTCTAGTTCAACTTAAGATCTGAAACGGGACCCGACAAACGCAACGTGTGGAGAGTAATTCCATTCACGTTGTAAAAAACTACCCGGCCGTCTTGTCCACCCGAGATAATTAGGTGGTCACGCGACTCCACACATAAGACTGCAGACTCGTGCCCCCTGAAAATCGCTAATTGAGTTCCGGATAAACGCTCGTACTAGCGCACCGAGCCGTCAGCGGATGCTGTGAATACAGCATGCTGTTATTGGTGCACAGAGGACACGTTCTCGGAATTGATATAATACTAAAGTAATGAGTTAGTTGCAATGTGCACAAGAGTTGCTTTGTCGTCAGCGCCAAGCAATACTGTGTCACCAAGAGGGTGAATCGAAGACAGACCACGAGTCGTATGCCCGAATAAACGATGAGAATAGGTTGGCCTCTGCGGATTCGAAAAAACTGCAACAGTCCCATCCGCAGACGCAGATAATATCTACCCGTTGTGAATCTTAACTGATGTAACAGGACCTCGATGCGCTGTCAAAACAGCAGTTAGTTTCATTGTGAGAATGGAGTGGACTTATTGTTATATTTCATAATAATACACAATATGTCATTCCACTTCTAATAATTTTGAAAAGAATAAATATAGACGTTACATAAAATAAATAAATTATATCATGTAAATTTCATTATAATCAATAATTGTTACTAATATATTGAAATTATTATATATACTTCAGTTCAACGAGATCAAAAAAGTTTTCACGAAGAAAAAATGCACATGATGTTAAAAAAAATATATGGAACATTTCACTCTTGATCAGCAACCAGTTTATGATAGGTAGTTGTTTCCGCTAATATTTTGAACAATCACGGCCTCGCAGTTCCCGATCAATACGCCATTGATGCTTGAAAATCCTAGAGATTTCGTATTTGCTACTGATAAATAGCCGCTACTTACAGCTGGATACTGAAGACTCAAGAGAACGCTTGCTATGCTAATTGTAGCAGCGTAGTTAATGTAAACTGAATACACCTCAGAATTTGCTACTATCGTTTAACTTGAACTGACTGTTGTAAGAACTGACCCGAAAAATGAACCAGAAAATACCCTGTGGGCTACAAGTTAGTTCAAGACGTTCATTATTTTGACACAGTCAATTGTAGCATTGGAATTATCGGTCACAAAACCAATCGCGGAACCAATTACACAGTCAACAGTTGCTTAAGCTGTTAAACGCGTACTACTAATTTACGAGGTTGAAAGATAAATTTTACAGCTTGAACTTAAACCTAAAAATCCTCCACAATAGGTGTCACGGCTGTTAGTTGATATATTAATGGCCAATATAGTCACTTTGGCTAAATTTACTGTTGACTGCCGAGCATAACCGTTCTAACCGCTTATAAAAGATGAATTCTAAGTTGAAATTGAATTAATACCAACTTTCTAAATAGACACATTGAATTAATAATCGTTAGAAGCGCTTAATTTTCCATTAACACCACCAGTACATACTTGTTGCTCTAACGAATACCCTCCAATTGTATTATTCAAAACATTAACATTCGAAATTTATGAAAATACAGATTGCATGAATCCTATAATAGCACCAGTTGCAACAGATTATCTACAGTTACTGCCTATTGTAGAATATTTAATATACATATCATCTACTGTAATATTTGATTATGTCACAACAGCAATAACCCCTGCAGAATTAGCCTAAGCAGAATAATTCTCCATATTCCTATATAATATATCAGATCCCATAATAGTAGCATATTTGATACTTAGTGTTTATATTTATAGAATGGAGTTTTACAAATTACCAATAATACTACTTGCACCTGGTATACACGAGTTTGATGTTGTGTTAACACTTTATGATATCAAATTTGTTAATGTGACGTTTGATGAATCACAACGAGATATAAATCCTGCAGAAAATCCATTATATTACTAAGATTATGCTTGAATTTACAGTATAACAGTTTTACAAAATTCTAAAGTAATATTTGTTTGTAACATATACGATATATAACCACTAGAAAACGAATCGCCACTTGTTCCTAAAGTTTTAGAATTTATTGTTTGCTCTTCTATAGAACTTTAACTAATTATTATATTACTATATCTAATATATCCTAATATTCCTGATGAAAAAGATGAATTATTTTGAGTCTAACTGTAAATTGAAAGATTTGTCGAATATATATTGGTAATGTTAACAAAACTATTATTTACATTTCCAAATATAGTGCCACTTGACACAACATTCTAGGAGGACATACTACTGATTGATGAATTTTTTAACACTATATTGTGAATAATAATGTTACTATTATAGACTTATCCGCAAATTAATGCAACATTTGACGAAGCAGAAACATTTCCTTATACAATAACATTACTAATAATTAATTATTAACAAAATGAATTTCCTATTAAAGCAGAAACTTAAACCTCATCAGGCGAATAACTAACTTTTTATAATGAAATATATGAAATATTAAGATTATTAAAAGAACCCAGTGCGCAATTAGATGTTAAATAACCAATTAATGCGAAATTTGCAACAGAACCACTTCCATTAATTTAATAATTTGAGTTAACATTGCTTAATGATATTTTTCCACTTAATTATCCAATTACGCCACATTAATTAATTGCCAAACTAGTATATGTTGTATTTGCAGTCAAACATATATTATTTAATTTTATGAAGCCCATTATCGAAGTTCCTATAATTAATCCGGAATTTGAAACATAATTAGTATTAATACCTATATTTAAAATAAATACAGAATTCTAAATGTCAGTTTATGTTTGATTTTATATTGTTATTATTCCACCAAATATTATTTAATTTATATTTGTTGAAACCTAATTAATTTATTAGTTAACAATCTGTGTTGTTCCTACAACAATTACTATGTTTTAAATTTGTACAGAAGATTGGTTGATACTAACGAACATATATGAGGATTAATTACCAAATATTATAAATGTTGGTTGAAAATTTACATTTATAAGTTTTATATTTGCATCATTAGAATATAACGAACATAATGATATTTATTAAATGCTGTAATATGATCCAGTTATTTAATAATTTTTAACATGAAATTGATTTTATTAAGTTTATAGCAATGAAATATTACCTATACTTGATTATGTAAATGATAAGTTAACCAAAATATTTCTAATGCTTAATCCCTAAGAAATATTTGATAAAATATTTATAGCACTAGAAACATATATTTAACTTGATTATTTTGATAGTATTACTATATTTACTGCTAACTGAATTTAACTTTCAGATACTATTGATGCAGTTGAAATATTTTACGTCTATAATTAAACTTTTATATTGTAGTACTGAGTTTGTTACTGATATAACGAAAACATATTAGTAATAGTTGAGTCTTAAATGTCAAAATCTATGTTATTTATCGTTTACAAAGAACTAATAACATAGTTAGATGTAAAATTAGAACTAGATATTGTCATAATACTTGCATAAATATCAATTTTCTTTACATATCTTATTTATTAACAAATTGAAGTGAAATCATTTTCATTAATATCATAATCGCCTAAATCAATTAATTCTTATTAGAGACTAGACACTGTATTTTATAAAGTTGATATTTATTATATGAGAATACTAACATTATTATTGATTCGTTAATCTATTTCAGAATTCATACTATTTATTGCTTTTTCAACAGCAGATATATTTTCGATTATATATAATTAAGTTATATTATTTAATGAATCAAAAGATTAAAGTATGTCTTACAAATTTTAGATGTTTGAAGAATTTATGGTAGTAAGTTCATTTGATAAATTTTATATTTCATTACTATTTTAAAGAATTTTGTTCTATAACTCAATAAGTTCACCATTAATTACTGAAAATTAATTAGAAATGTTTGTAAAATTTAACATAAAGCTTTGGTTTAATTATTAAATTGATTTAATTAGTTACTAATCCTAAATATTAATTTAATTACTTAAATTATTGAAGTTTGTATTTATAATATTATTAATTATTGATATGTTATCTGATAATCTATTGTCTAATATATTAAAATTTGTTGTTAATAAGGAATCTAAAACTGTAAAATTTCTTGATATGTATTATTGTGTTACATTCATTAAATCATCACAATTTGAACAGTTTGACGATGAAATATTAGTAAAATTTTAGCTTAACATCATATTTGTAATCTTATCAATACTTTCTTGATATTAATATATTATTTTATTAAATTCATTAAATTTTTCAGTTAAACTATAACATTAAGAACCATTTAAAATATAATATTATGCACAAATACATTATGTTCCGTTAAATATAAATGGATAAATGCAAGTTATAGAATTATTTGTTGAAATAAACTATCCATTTATAAGATTATTTGAACATATACCATAAATATATAAATCGGGTGATTGGCAAACTTAACAGTTTGAATTGAAACTATTTGATAAATTTAAGTAATCTATTGTTTAAGAAAGATTAGCTATTTGCGAACATAATGACACATTATCAATTGCTAGATTTGTTGGAATTTTCGAATATAACACAAATATAGAAGACATACTTGTATTATTATAATTATAAGCAAGTATTTCAATATTTAACAAAGTGAACACATTAATAATATATGTAATGTTAATTACTAAACTGGCAGATAATTAACTTGAAAATCTATTTTATATTGAAACATTCTCTAAAATAATAGCTGATTGAGATGTATACATAAGTCCTGAAACTGTATATCCATTAACTATAAATACTAAAGTTGACGAAAATATTGATATGTCACATTATATACAAATTAAAGCTGCTTTATAAGTTTAGAAGTTAATACTGATATTTATTGTCGATTGTTAAATTTGCTTTAAATCTTATGTAAACCCAAAGACAGCAAATGTATTATCATAACCAATAGAACTTATGATCTGTGATTATTTTATGTTTTCAGTATTTACAAATATGTTAAAATTTTAAGCCTCTGAAGACATTTCAATTCCATTTGATATTAATATGTTATTGAGCAATTTGCCTTTTTAACAATATTGAAAATTTTAATCATTTAATTTTATATTTGCACCACAAGAATTTACATATTATTTATTTAATAATCTAAATAATGTTATAGAAGATATCACGTTCATTTACTTCGTTCAAAAAGACTACATGTATTGATTTCAAAAAAGATTATTCCACCAAGACCTTATATCATATTATATGAAAATAATTTTAAAACAAATCTTGCTTTCACAAAGCCGGTCTGGTACGCCGACACGAACGGCTTTCTGACGCGAAATCCATCTTCACTGCCGCAATTTTCAAAATCGAATATAAAGCCATTTTTTCGCTAATACAACGCGTGTTGACTTCGGCCCAGACCTTATGGACAGAAATGCTACGCTCAAACTTTCGTTTAAACCAGCTGGTTTTTAATAATAAACACTGTGTATATGGTAAAAAAAGCTTCCACAAATATATCCTGAACGCTGGAAACCGCCGATATCGAGCGAAAGCCACTTCGTCAGATTGAATAGACGTTTTAAGAGTCTAAGTGGATGGACGCTGCGAATATAGCCGCAAAAAGCAGACGAAAATTCGATATGCACGCAATAGATGGCGAAGCGGCACCTCCGCGGCCTTCGAGTCTTTTCGCACATCCACTGCCGCGTAATAACGCATGAAAACGAATCTGCGCCGTGTACAACTCGAAGAACGCCGTTTCTGGGCGGTGTATTCTTAGAGTGGATGTGCGGGCGGTTACTTTTCTAGGGTCCAGTACATATACAAACTGACCGAAATTAACTTTTGAGTACTTCGCTCTGACGTGCACATTTATTAAACGAAGATCTTCGCGTCGTTACATTGTGAGCACAAATATTATGTTTTCAAAATTGGAATTACTTTATGAATACTTGACATTTATACAAATGAACCTCAAGTTACATATCAGAAATCAAAAATGCGACAAGTCACTATATATTATATGAAAATAATTTTAAAACAAATCTTGCTTTCACAAAGCCGGTCTGGTACGCCGACACGAACGGCTTTCTGACGCGAAATCCATCTTCACTGCCGCAATTTTCAAAATCGAATATAAAGCCATTTTTTCGCTAATACAACGCGTGTTGACTTCGGCCCAGACCTTATGGACAGAAATGCTACGCTCAAACTTTCGTTTAAACCAGCTGGTTTTTAATAATAAACACTGTGTATATGGTCAAAAAAGCTTCCACAAATATATCCTGAACGCTGGAAACCGCCGATATCGAGCGAAAGCCACTTCGTCAGATTGAATAGACGTTTTAAGAGTCTAAGTGGATGGACGCTGCGAATATAGCCGCAAAAAGCAGACGAAAATTCGATATGCACGCAATAGATGGCGAAGCGGCACCTCCGCGGCCTTCGAGTCTTTTCGCACATCCACTGCCGCGTAATAACGCATGAAAACGAATCTGCGCCGTGTACAACTCGAAGAACGCCGTTTCTGGGCGGTGTATTCTTAGAGTGGATGTGCGGGCGGTTACTTTTCTAGGGTCCAGTAACATAACAACTTGGTGCGATTTGAAGTGTGAAGTAAAAAAAGTATAATTTTTCTTTTGTCCTATTATAAATCTGATATAAATAAATTTTATAAAATTCACTATATCAAAATTCAATTGGTGCAAATTCGCCTTAATTTTAGACTGAACTGTCAACAAATACAATTTAGTAGCTTGAAAGCGGCAACTCAACTATACTAAATCAAAAGACTTATAAAGCACACGCGAACAGGTATTGATCTCCTACTGGTAGTTGTATACTGATGAAACTGGTCAAAACTGAAGTTTTAATTGTATTTATATAAACGGTACGTTAAGTTATAATTCAAATCAATTGACGGATTATTATTAGGGACATACTGGTTAACTCAAATAGCTTTTTAGAGTTAATATTATTTTTTAGAAAATTCATTCTAACAAAATGACATCTAAAATTTAATGTTCACAAATTTGAATTGAAATAGTTTGATTATTTTCCTACTATATTGTTGAGTTAAGTTTAAATGTTTATCCCCCAGCACTATTCATAAATAAATGTGTTGCTGTTCAAACCGTCATATTTTAGCTTACTCATTGTTACTAGCTTGGCACACTAGCTGTGAGGCGAAAACATAACCGTTTTAATACCTCTCAAGTACCCTAACTATTTTGTAATTTAAGAAAGATTTCTCAACTTCAAAGTTCATCTTGGACATAATGTTAGAATTTTGATTTTGACTCAATTAAGGAAGACTTAGATTTCATTTATATTTTGATATATAATTATTCCATGAGCCAATAAGATAACCTAATTATAATATTTAAGATATCTCATCAAACAAATCCAAACTAAATCTGACTTAGCGAAAAAATTTTATACTCTTGAAATAATAATAGCACAACGACGCAGTTATGGCTTTCGAATTATTCAAATATAGTAACATGTTGGTAGAACTGGGTTAGTTTTGCACTCATTTGTTTTTAAATTATAAGAAAAAATTGCTATAACTTTACTAATCGAGAACGTGTGGTGATTCTACTGAACTAAATACTTTATTGTGTTTACAGAAGTAACTACCCCCAGTATTGGTGTGCTTGGCGTTTTTGATATTAAAATAAATTTTACAAAAACTTACTTATTTGTTGAACTTCTAAATGACAGATGAATTCGAATTTACTAGGAAGTGGACGTTATGATTGTTGGACCTGAGGTATTCTGTGATTTAATTATTTACCACAGTTTCGATTATTTGTTTTCAAAATCAGCTTCAAATCGTTGACAACAAAACGATAAATATTAATTTCAGGAAAAAGATAATATTTTGAACACGGTTACGGCACCTGCTACAAAAGCCCCTCAATTGATTCAAGATTAGAAATAAAAGTAATATTTTTATGTATCTAATTTCATTCGCTCGAAATATTCGCTCAATGTCAATGCCTTCTGTTAGTCTAAGATGTTGGGAACAAGCGATCTAGATCCATATGGAAATACCCTAGCCTTGAGAGGAGCCAATGAAAACTATCTTAACAATTTGTGGAAATTCTAAAATCTAAAAGTTGCATTTAAAATTACTGGACTTAATATAAAGTGAATCTAGACTCCAAACTATTGGCCACGAGTATTTTCTGGTGGACCGCCCACTATTTAGGTGTTTATGGAGTCAATTGGTAATTTTATAGGCATTTTCCAGACACATTTATTTCGTGGAGTGAAATATAATATTTTATTAATATTTAATTATTGGAATTTATATAAATCGTTGAATAATATAGAAAGTTTATGAAATATCTCAATATTCGCATCATTTTGTTATGTGTCCAGTACATATACAAACTGACCGAAATTAACTTTTGAGTACTTCGCTCTGACGTGCACATTTATTAAACGAAGATCTTCGCGTCGTTACATTGTGAGCACAAATATTATGTTTTCAAAATTGGAATTACTTTATGAATACTTGACATTTATACAAATGAACCTCAAGTTACATATCAGAAATCAAAAATGCGACAAGTCACTATATATGACATGAAAATAATTTTAAAACAAATTTCGCTTTCACAAAGCCAGTCTGGTACGCCGACACGAACGGCTTTCTGACGCGAAATCCATCTTCACTGCCGCAACTTTCAAAATCGAATATAAAGCCATTTTGTTTTCGCTAACACCACGCGTGTTGACTTCGGCCCAGACCATATGGACAGAAATGCTACGCTCAAACTTTCGTTTAAACAAGTTGGTTATTAATAATAAACACTGTGTATATGGCCAAAAAAGCTTCCACAGATATATCCTGAACGCTGGAAACCGCCGATATCGAGCGAAAGCCACTTCGTCAGATTGAAGAGACGTTTTAAGAGTCTAAGTGGATGGACACTGCGAATATAGCCGCAAATAGGAGACGAAAATTCGATATGCTCGCAATAAATGGCGAAGCGGCACCTCCGCGGCCTTCGAGTCTTTTCGCACATCCACTGCCGCGTAATAACGCATGAAAACGAATCTGCGCCGTGTACAACTCGAAGAACGCCGTTTCTGGGCGGTGTATTCTTAGAATGGATGTGCAGGCTGCTACTTTTCTAGGGTCCAGTACATATACAAACTGACCGAAATTAACTTTTGAGTACTTCGCTCTGACGTGCACATTTATTAAACGAAGATCTTCGCGTCGTTACATTGTGAGCACAAATATTATGTTTTCAAAATTGGAATTACTTTATGAATACTTGACATTTATACAAATGAACCTCAAGTTACATATCAGAAATCAAAAATGCGACAAGTCACTATATATGACATGAAAATAATTTTAAAACAAATCTTGCTTTCACAAAGCCGGTCTGGTACGCCGACACGAACGGCTTTCTGACGCGAAATCCATCTTCACTGCCGCAATTTTCAAAATCGAATATAAAGCCATTTTTTCGCTAATACAACGCGTGTTGACTTCGGCCCAGACCTTATGGACAGAAATGCTACGCTCAAACTTTCGTTTAAACCAGCTGGTTTTTAATAATAAACACTGTGTATATGGTCAAAAAAGCTTCCACAAATATATCCTGAACGCTGGAAACCGCCGATATCGAGCGAAAGCCACTTCGTCAGATTGAATAGACGTTTTAAGAGTCTAAGTGGATGGACGCTGCGAATATAGCCGCAAAAAGCAGACGAAAATTCGATATGCTCGCAATAAATGGCGAAGCGGCACCTCCGCGGCCTTCGAGTCTTTTCGCACATCCACTGCCGCGTAATAACGCATGAAAACGAATCTGCGCCGTGTACAACTCGAAGAACGCCGTTTCTGGGCGTTGTATTCTTAGAATGGATGTGCAGGCTGCTACTTTTCTAGGGTCCAGTACATATACAAACTGACCGAAATTAACTTTTGAGTACTTCGCTCTGACGTGCACATTTATTAAACGAAGATCTTCGCGTCGTTACATTGTGAGCACAAATATTATGTTTTCAAATTTGGAATCACTTTATGAATACTTGACATTTATACAAATGAACCTCAAGTTACATATCAGAAATTAAAGAGTGCGACAAGTCGCTGTATATGACATGAAAATAATTTTAAAACAAATTTCGCTTTCACAAAGCCAGTCTGGTACGCCGACACGAACGGCTTTCTGACGCGAAATCCATCTTCACTGCCGCAACTTTCAAAATCGAATATAAAGCCATTTTGTTTTCGCTAACACCACGCGTGTTGACTTCGGCCCAGACCATATGGACAGAAATGCTACGCTCAAACTTTCGTTTAAACAAGTTGGTTATTAATAATAAACACTGTGTATATGGCCAAAAAAGCTTCCACAGATATATCCTGAACGCTGGAAACCGCCGATATCGAGCGAAAGCCACTTCGTCAGATTGAAGAGACGTTTTAAGAGTCTAAGTGGATGGACACTGCGAATATAGCCGCAAATAGGAGACGAAAATTCGATATGCTCGCAATAAATGGCGAAGCGGCACCTCCGCGGCCTTCGAGTCTTTTCGCACATCCACTGCCGCGTAATAACGCATGAAAACGAATCTGCGCCGTGTACAACTCGAAGAACGCCGTTTCTGGGCGTTGTATTCTTAGAATGGATGTGCAGGCTGCTACTTTTCTAGGGTCCAGTACATATACAAACATGCGAATATAGCCGCATTTTTTATTTGATAATGATAAAAGTAACAAATTTCTCATCAGCTTCAAAAAATGCTTTGAATCTGGCATGCTAATTAATTCTCTAAATTATTCTTTTACTAATGTCTAGACTTTTTCTGGATTATCTTATGGGTTGCGTTTTAAGTTGTCAACAAAATTTGATTTGACAACATCTGAAGTTTATACAAGCGTAAAGGCATCAAAGTGGCAAAAACATTGATCGCCATCCAGTGTGGAAATAATTTCGTGGTTATATACTTCTTTTGCGCTTCTCGAATTGCAAACCAAGTTGTAATCTAATCCATCGTTGTTTAACCAGATGATGAAAATTAACTAAACACTGGAAGAAAAGAATACTCTTTTTATGCGCTAATTATGTAAACAAATACGCTAGATATAGGAAGCTTTCTTCCGTCTGCTTCTTAAATATATATCCCACTCACTTAACTTTCGTTTATACTAGTTCGGTCTTCTGTACAGGAACTGTAAGTTCACGCGAATGATCATTAGTTTTAGACACACCTATGTACGTTAGGCGCACCTCCGCAGCCAAGGCAACCAACGACTCGGGTACAAGCATCCAGGGGGCGTAACGCGGCTGCTTCGTGCAAGCCGATCTATACGGGAATCCACCTGCGTCGTACCATCTGCGTTTCTAAGGAAGCAATGGAGCGGTTGCCGCTTTCCAATCCTGAAGGCTCGTTGATGGCATGCCCTTAGCCATACTGATCCTCGACGATGCCAGCTCAGCACTTTGAATCGGGGGATTTTACCTTCCGCAACCGATTTGGCCGAGCCGCATCTCAGGAAGTTGGATGCGGCGAGGAACGAGAAGCGCAACCGAATGAATCCATCATCGATCACACTAAACAAAGCTGGTATTTCAGCAATGCCTTCTTAAATATGAAGTACACCGTCGATTTCAATAACTTTCGCTGTTAAACTCACTTGACTCATGTTAACAATAACTTCTTCAGGTATTTTATTCCTCTTTCTCCACTAAGGTATAGTTTATTCTAGTATTTCTTCTTTAAAAAAACCAAACCGATCTTTACTTATTTCGTAAGTTTCACAACAAGCATTATTAAATCTTTATAATTTACGTTTGCATAACATTATTATTTTTTCTGAAATTAACTTTTAGAGACAGTAATATTTTTTAACTTTTTTTGGAATCTTGGAGTGAAATTTTGTAAATATTGTGCATTGTGTACCCCTCGAAATATTAAAGTAAAATATTCTTAGAATTTTTCTTCTCTCCTTACCTCTCATAAAAGTGATATTTTGGTCTTTTCTAGTGTTCCTTGACTACTAGAATCAATCTGATGCACCATGTTATAAATATCCGTAGCTGTATTAGATATACGGCATAATGTAACTACAGTCTCAATAGACTTTGAAAAATGATCAAAAAATCAGATCCAAAATAATTTGAACAAAGTTATTGAATGCATCAAAGTTACTATTATAGTGTTATTTCTTTTCCGGTAATCAGAGATTATTTACAGATTTAAAATGAAAGTAAAAAGCCACTCATTTAATCATTTTTCCAATTATAATATCTTTTCAGCCAGGGTTGTTTATGCTTTCAACAAAAAATGAAATGTTAAGGAAATTTTATTATTTCTTCTGAAATTGTTAGTAGAGTTGTACCTATATTATTAGCATACATTCAGCTTCCATTATAACTCAATTGATGGACTTCTCAGACTTTCATGATAATTTCAATCACCAGAATACAAACCGAAATAATTGCAACACAACAATAAGATATTATCGTTGTTATTGATATTATATCAGTATTAAAATATAACAATATTGACTGTTATTTCCTTCGATACTATTTTTGTGTAAATTATTTAAGATTCTTCATCAGTAAGTACAGAGCTGATAAACAAATATAATACTAACTAATATTCAAGAACTACAAGTACAGCTTTAATTTTTGTTATACTGCGAACAACACAAAATATTAGATTTTGATTTTACCAAATATAAATAGATCAAGTTAAAAAGCGATACATAGACAAGTTTTCACTATATAACTATATCTTATTCAATTAATAATCTTAAATTTATGTACCAATCGGAGTGCTCTCGTTAGGATCTTATTTCATATTTCAATGACCTCAATTGATATCAAATAAATATTTTTGCAAATTGTAACATCTTTTACTATTATTTGGTTAAATTTCTTAATTTTTTAATTTAGCTTTCCGTCTCTTTTCTTTAGCTTATTAACTAACAAAATTATACGAAGACCGAAACTTCTAACGTGATTAAGCTGTTGTGTTAGATGTTCAATCAACAAGATAAGTACTAGAAAGTTTCCAGAGAATTGTAGAAACTCGTTGGTAAAAACTTTGAATTAGTAAAGCACTGTTTACACTCTACTTTTCTAGCGTAACTAACTTTTCTAGTACCGATATAAATAGTTTCACGAAATATCCCCTGTTGGATTGTTCATAAAGCTTTGGGTTTTTTAGTTATAGTAACATTTAGTGCCAATATTTGAAGTGTAAATTTTGGAGTGTGATACATAATTTTAATAAAATTTTACTTTATTATTCGGGGCCAAGGTAAAACAAATTCATTCAATTAATTGCGACCCGCCTACTAATCTCGGTCCCAACTCGATTACTGTTTTTAGAGATTATAACCATTTAATATTTACTGACATTGTTTTTTGGAGTGATGTAGATATATTCAGAACATTATATTATATATTAATGTATACTACAGAGTAAAGTAATGGAAAAAATTATTTAATTATCAATTTCACTTCAAATCTTATGTTTTCCCTTTTTGAGCTACATGAGGTTTGTTGTCCTGGCCTTTTAAATTTATCTTATATCGGCCATACGCTAGTAATTCCCCTTCGGAAAGCCAGAACTTTTTATGTTAAATTTTTTCATCAAAAGTGCAACAACAAACTCGGGAATCTACATTTTCTAATCGGTTTCGGGAAGTTTTCTAATTTCACTTTTGATATACTAATTCACACGAATCATTTGAATCTCAGTTCATTTCACTCTATTCCAATACTGTGGCTATTCACAATTGAGTGTTTTTACATTAGAAATAAAATAAATTTTAATTCAATTTATAAAGTAATCGTCAATAGCTTGTTGGGTTAGTTATCAATAATTTTCTCCAATATTTTTGAATATTGTTAGCTCATTGTGCTCGTCATCCATTATTTTAACGCAGAAATATAATAGTAATTATTTATGCAATTCTTAATAATAATGTACATTTTAATCCATTTAAAATACATACAGCAATTTTTCAAAGTATATAAAGAATTGGAGCATCTTAGCCTTTCTTCGCATAAAAGATTCTTCGCATAAATCTAATCTGAAAATGTGAGGTGGGAAAATAATTTTGCAACAACTTACTTTTAAATCATAACGGCTTGTATTCCCAATTAATTAGATTATAAAATTGAAAACAAACCAACAAAACGTTGCTAAGTTATTCACTAAACTTGATTTATGAAAAAGTACCCGTCAATTAATTTAAATGATAAGTTAAATTGATGTCCTATGATGTTACTCATCATTACGCGAAATAGTAAAATGTTTCACCGGTTTGTTATTTTCGATAATATATTTCTTAGCTGAATAAAATTTATGAGTTAAAATCGTAACCATGCCAACGCTTGCTGTATTTAGGTAGAGTAACGGATTTCTAATTTAAATATCATGTTAATTTTTTAAGTCAACTCATGAGTCTCAATAATATTAATGTTGCTTAGAAGAGGATTTACATTTCTATTGGATTAATAAGCTTCAAATATATAAATGCCTTCAAGGATACGTATACATGCAGCTCATTGCCAGCCCTGGTTGCAAATGTAAACTTGATTTATAACGAACAATAAAAAATTAATTGTTCTAAAACCGAGGTGGTATTCATAATTAAATAAATTAGTCGTTGATTTCAGTGTTCTTAAGTTAATTAACTGGAATTATGGTTGAGCAGTGCAAAAGCCTCGTATAAACCTTCAAATTAGGAACAATTAGCTCAAAATCTTGGTTTAAAATTGTGTCCAAAATGATCAGAATTTAAAGGCTTCTTAACTTAAATTGTAGCTTCCAATATATTCTATATCAGTTCTGTGAAAAATAGAAACTACAGGGCCCTTATTCGAGTAGTTACAGCAACAAGGGAATCTGAACTTGATTGATAAGTTGAGCAGAATAAATTTGTTCATTCTAGTGTTTTGCAGTTAATTTTTGATACTAAAATACAATAAAAAGCGCAAATAGCACAACTTCCCGAAACCGATTGAAGTAGTTCTCTTTAAATATTAATTCTGCACTAATTATGGCTAATTTTAGTCAAGATTGAACATATTCTTTAAATAATCAGAGTTAATATACGAGGCAACTGACAACTAATTACTTGTGCTTATTAGAAGTTAAAAATGGGGTCGTATGGATATTCCGCCTTTCAATTTGAGATTGTCGGTTTCATTCTTAAAAGCAGGAAGTTAAAATTTATTTCACGCCCATCTCAGCCTAAAGATGACAAATACCGATTCTAAAAGTTATTTCCATACCACTATTATGGAGCTAGATTATCATTTTACAATTTGGTGTAATTATAAACACATTTATCATGATGGAGTATTTTACATGAAAAGCGCAAAATAATAGTGCTGGTCGTATATTCCCAATAGTGCTTATCTTTATTTTAAGTTAAGCTCTTGATCAAATGAAAATTTAATTTATCGTGTAAGTGAAGTGGTTAATATTAAAATATAATCCAAACATATACAATTGTATATAATGAAATATAAAAAAGAAACTCTACCGGTTTGTTAAAAATGTCACTGAATATACCATTAATAACCTTGAGATTTTAGTGTTATAAATTATAACAAGGCGATTTTTAACTCAAAGTCAGTATACCTGTCCTTATTTCATTTTGCCAGGATTTTCACGATTTTATCTTAATAATAGCTTAATTTAATTATAAAATCATTTAGCTTCAGCTTTTGATTTAAAGTATTGTTTAATATCGAAATTGTTGTCCATGCCAATATTACCAATATCACATAATAAAGATATAGACTTCATAGTTATCAGTTAAATCACTTATATATTAAATATTTAAAGCTCGCTCCAACATTCTTTCGCTCTTTGATAACGATTATTAATATTTATTCAACTATTACTATTATTCGATAACAACACGTTACTATTCTATACACATTTCAGTAACACTATTCTAATTATTCATACTTTCAAGATCTCAGTTTAGCTATCTGATTATCTTTTTCTACTAACTACTATTCCTATATTTTGCTAAAATCCTTTTAGCTATTCATTTTATTTTCAAGCATGGATAATTATTACACTGACAGTTATAATCCCACTCACTTAACTTTCATGGTCTACGTTTCTATTACACTGACAGTTATTATTTTTGTTATTCACGTTTCGAAAAAATAAATCTTTGACATAATATTTGGTGTGGGTATGTTATAAAAATTAGTCGTAAATCTATTTAACTATCAATTGTAAACTAAATCAAAATTAGAATCCCAAAAACATACATTTTTATAAAGTAAAATAACAGTAAATACCACAATAATGATGCACCTCTCACAATCGATAGAAATTGACATTAATTGAACAACGGTTTATCTATAATTGTGGTCAGTGAGAATTCACTTTGGGAGGTTTATTTTATGTTATTAATTTTGTTGGAACGAAATAATGTAATGCTGTTGACGATTTGGTTTGCTGTCAACCGATTTGGCCGAGCCGCATCTCAGGATAATGGATACGGCGAGGAACGAGAAGCGCAACCGTATCCCCATAACTAAGCAAGGCTTGTCTTCAGCTCTAACGTTGGGCGCCGAGCTTCATCGTTCGTCTCTCTTAAACTTGTAAAAATAATATAATTTATATAATCTATATCAACGTTAAATCAAACGGGGTGTATGGAGCTGGAGTAATTTTTACTAATTTTACTAATTTTTACTAACGTTGGACGCCGAGCCTCTTCTATTTTTCAATGTAAATATTGTAATTTATTGATAAGAAGAGATCAGATAACATAAAGAGATGTAATTCTCAATGAGTCTCCCATTAATGTAATTAATTCCTGCAGATCCTGCAGAAAAGAGAAGTCTCAGTTCTCATGGCAGCTTTGGAAAGAACAGTGTAAAACGATCTTAACTTATCTAGTAATCTCATTGTTATATTGTTTAATTTTAATTGTTGAAAAATAAAGACTTATTAACTTAACAGTACGATTATTATACTAGTATAGCCCATATCTTGTGATTATATTATAATTAATATACCTAATTAAATTGAAACTTGCTGTGTTATAAATTGAATATTAAAAATTTGAGTACAATTTAAAAATGACGTTATAATTATCGATTATCTCCACTCCACATACTATGAGTACACTCGCTGATAAAATGAAATTGAAAGCATACCACACAAGTCTCCTAACTGAAGTTGAACAACATGCTAAAGATAAAAAGATAGCACAGTATAATGCTACTCATGATTTAGTCAAAGAAAACATTGAACTTAAGCAAAAGCACATATAATTAATGAACGAAATCGAAAAAGCTGATGTACTTCAATGAAATCGATATAACTTATTTTATCATTTATTACTGTTTATTAGCAAAAAATATTCTATTCAATTGTCTATAAATATGGGATATTTTTAATATAAGCACACCAATCAAAGCCCAAATAATCTAACATAATGAAATAAAAATATAAGCTATATAGGCTGAAAATAACAAAGAAACAAAAATGCTCTTAATATTCTATTTATACATTTTTACATATTGTTGAATATTTTAATTTTATGTGTGATAATTGTCCACTCCAAATGGGTAATTCGCAGTCTGCGGTGAGCAGCGCTCAGTTAAGGGAGGCTTTTGTGACCTTTGACAAAAACAACGATAAACAGATTTAGTCTGACGAGTACGCCATTGCGCTCTCCAACTTGGGTGTGCGTGTGGATTTCAAGCTGTGCGAGCTCTGCTTCAGATTGGTTGACACTGATAAGAACACTACGATTAGCAGCGCCGAATTCGCCAAATTCATCGCCCAGTACGAGAAATCGCCCCAAAAGGATGTGTTCGACATGATAGCCTGCGCGGCCGATTTGAACAGTGACGGCTTCATAGACTCGTAAGAGATGAAAACGGTTCAGCGCTACTTCATAAAGTGCCCAGTGAACCTCCAGGATAAATAAATGCCCGTTCAAGACTTCATCGTTTTACTGAGAAACGCGTACAAGTGAAGAGTTGTTTATCCCATATTTATAGCACAAATTGAACTATTTGTTTTTTTGAGAATTGAATAGTATAAAATATATATTCCTCGTAAATCATCAATCAGACGTTTTTGATTGATATTGAGAAATAACGATAAATAACGAATCACTTGTAAAGGGTACAAGTTGCAAAAATGCAAAATATGATCTGTAAATATTAATTTTACGGATACTACTTTTATAATTTTACTGAAACTTTATAGTTCAGTAAGTTTACTAAACTCTTTATAATTCTCTTTATTGTTGTTCTTAAAGTTGGATTCAATTTACGATAACAAAATTTATTACATCAACTAACTTATCTGATGATGATTATGAACAATATATTTAATTGTTTAGCTTTAATTGTTCTAAACATCTAACACAATATGAAATCTCAAAATATCAGAATACTAATATATTCAGAATTATGCTTTAAATACCGCGATAATAAACGAATTTCCACTTCAATGGGAAACCAACATTCTTCGCTTGATTTCAAGGCGCTTCAGCGTGCTTTCATTATGTACGACACGAATATGGACGGGCATTTGCAAGCCGAGGAGTATGCTAATGCGTTATTAAAGATCGGCTTCACGCCCGATTTCAAGCTGTGCGAGCTCTGCTTCAGGCTGATTGACACTGACAGGAACACTACAATCAGCTGCGACGAGTTCAAGTAATTCATGGATAGACTTTCGAAGGTCCATAAACCGGATATATTCGACATGATAGGGTGCGCGGCGGATGCGAACGGGGACGGGATCATCGACTCCCAAGAGATGAAAACAGTTCAGAAATTTTATTCAAAACCGAATTTTTCGTTCCAAGAAATGACCACTCAACAGTTCGCTCACGTTTTGAGAACTACGAAGTGATAGATTTAGAAATTAATTATTCATTCAATTAATTTATGTGGAAAAGTCAGGAGTGGATTTCATATGGTTCTTCAAGTTTTGTTCTTTTGTCTTAAACTAATTAGTAGTTTTAGAGTATTATTTGTTGAATACAATAACATATACTTAAACGAGTTAATAGCTCGTTTGTTCAGTTTGGAATATTCAGGTTTCGCATTCAAATAGCGTAACTTATAGACCTATTGACATCTTCTGACATATTTTCTTATTTTCACATAATTTGGAAATTATATTGTGGACGAACTCATTTGGAGTGAGATGTAATTATTTTATAAAATGCTAATTATATACAATCCAATATAAATATATACTTTTTTCATACTGAGATGTGTCCCCCTTTAGCTTCAACAACCTTCTTAAAACGACCTTCACAAGATAATATTACTTCAGTATCTATTTCATCCAACTCCAAATGCATTCTACGGCTGAACAATTGGGGCTGAGACTTTCATCAATGATTATAAAATAGTCCCTAAAGCTCACCACTGCAACAGAATATATTATCAACGATACTAGCTATAACGAGCTATTACCTCGTTTAAGTATATTATAATAATGTTGTTAATAATTTTTAATAATGTTATATAAAAACGTTTTGAAAGAATCAAAAGTATTTTTGGCATTCAAGCATGGACGAATATTATCAAATTGTATTGAAACTTCAGTGGAATTATTGGAACTTAATCAAAATTCTAATAATAAGAAGAATTTTGCATCTGACTAGATCAAAATAAAATATCACACTGTTTCGGGTTTTATTCATTCGTACCCTTTAACATTTAGTAAGTTTATAACTTAATTGACTTTGTAAATTAAGGTATCGTTTCTGCAATATTTTTACTTGTAAATATTTTTAATAATTGATAGTCTGTAGTTTATTTCTTATTCTTATTGTTTTTATACAAATCCATAATGTTTTCTTTCAATTGCATTTTAAAAATTAACTTTATACAAAAGTTATTTAAATCTTTATTAATCTAATGTCTTTAAGAACTTAAGAAAATATTTTTTATTGACACTTACCTAATTGATATAATTATTGCTAAAATTATTTAGTTTCCCATATTATGGTGCATTAATTTATGTACTTTATTTAACGATTTCTAGTTTATTTATTTAATTATTTGATAAACTATAATCCGAGATAATGAACGATTGAAGTTTTTGACAACGAAATATATTAAGAGTATTATAATTATTTATGAAACTATTCATAATAACTTTTGTAACGGCTTAAGTATTTAAGCAGTTTAATGTTCTACATTGTATATTTGTTAGGTTTAAACTTCTTATTTAAAGTTATTTGAGTAGTTTAACTCGTTTTTCTCCAAGTTTATTGGACTACAAGTTGAGCTTCTTGAGATTCGTAAATAAGATTAGCTAATTAATGTTGTATAGTTTATTGAACGACAAGTCTAAAGTTTCAATATTTGTATTTATATACTCATCTGCATAAAATAACCTGCCTATTTTATTGTGACTCACATATAATTCAAACAGACATGAAGATATGTTAGTAAGATTGTCTAAAGAGGTGAGTCGATTATCAGAAACATCCAGCATTTAAAGTAATCTCAACTAACAGCCAGTAAAATCTGAATTTGAAATGGTGTTGTGCTTCAAAGTAAGTTCTCTTAACTAGGTAAGTTCCTGAAGAAGATAAATTTCTCGAAAACCACAATTGTCTAGATATAGTTAACGTACAGTTATTAATTAACATATAGTTCTTTTATCCTAAAAACTCATTAAGTTGTCCTTTAATTAAAAATATTTCAATTTTATATTCAATAGAATATTGAAGTCTTTGAAATTAGCTCCTTCTAAAATCAAATTTTACAAAGCATGTAACTTTTTAAGTATTAATTCGTTTTTTATATAATAGTTTTTAATCAAAAAAGTAATAATAGTTTTGTTTCCTTCTGTTTGATTAAGAACATCTAGATCTACATGAAATTTAGTTTAATTATAATGTTATATGCATAAAATGCTTGTAGGACACATGTTTATGTACTCATTTATAACAATAGACTAATCAACACCAAAAAACTTTAAGTATTTAATTTAAGATATCTAATAGGTTTAAAGTAAATTAAATAGCCCACGTTTCATATCTTTATATATAGCATCATATACTGAAATATACCTTTATAAATAAATGTCTTATGTAAACGAGAACGTGTTAATGAAGTGGCATCATTCATTAATTATAATATTATAAATATAATAATAAATATGAATGTAATCTTCTGAAAGAAAACATTCTTAATATTTATTTCTATATTTTCTTTATAAGTGAGTCATTTTCTTTGCATCTCAGGAATGCACGCTCTCTGTGAAAATATACTGTATAATAAGTAATAACTCATTTCTTCTTTTACTTGGGATCGACTTCTGCAACAATTTACACTTGAATACTCTAATCATAACATTTTCTTTATCTATCAGTTTATACGGCGACTTATGCTCTGTTATTCACAATATTAATGTAATTTTTGACAACGCTATTAACTTACTTGATTCCCTTTTCGAGTTCTTCTTCAAAATGATGAACTTCATTTCTCACAACTTCACTTAACCCAGCAACAGCTCTGGTGTAATCAGTGGATTCAGCGGCCAATGAATTAGCTAATTTCTGGTTATAGCTCTCAGCGGCTGTATCAATAGCGATTTATATTGGGTTTTAAGCGGAAGTTTTCAAAGTTTGTGTTTATATTTAAAGTAATTCGTACTTTCTTCTCAGTTGCATGTAGGCAGCTACCATTCCGTTACGTACTCCAATTAAATGAATTATATCATTTTTGCCTTTGGCCTTTTCATTGACTATTTATTCGATAATAGCTTACAGTTTAACTATAACAAAATCTCTGTTAGCAACTTGTAAATGAAGGGATCTGGAATGCTCCAATAAATGCGACAGTTTTTCTAGAACTTCTGTATAACCTGTACCGTCTTTTTGGAACTTCTCTACATTCTCCTTTTCAAGACTCTTCAGAACTTCACGTAAGTAATCATTGAATTAATCTAATATTAGTTAAAACTCGCGATTTCTATCTAATGCGATTTCTTAAGCTCTGGCTGCATATTGTAAAGAATTTTTAGGTTCTTCGTTTTCATGTTGTGGATTGAAATCATCAGGTAATTGTATGTTTCTATCCATTAAAAATTTGACCACTTAACTCTCCAAATCTGGTTGGGATTGGTTCTCTCTTAAAAATTACATTAAATCTAAACTTACCTTGTCTAGACCTTGTAAAGTTTAGTTTCTTTTTTCGATCAACATTTAAAGTTGCGAGACGGGTATTCTAGCTTACTTTGCTTCGATGGCTGCATTTGCAGCTTATTCGCTAGCTTTTAGTGATTCAGCAACAAGCACATCAACAGAACGAGCTAATGTATCGGGCAAAAGATCTCTGTCAGAATTTGATAGAGCCATTTCAGCTAATTTCTTTATTTATAATGGAGTGAACACAAATTCTTTTTGACGAGTACCAAGTTATTAACCAATTCCAATATTTTACAATTGGGAAAGTTGTTATTTAGCATACGAAAGCTCGTTTTAAAGTCCTACTATAATAGCTCTTAACGAATTATCGTCCATACTTTCACGTCTTAAAAGTTGATCGCAATCGAATTCTTGTTCTCTTAGAAGATATCCCGCAGCTTTATTTCTTAAAAGCATAAGTTCTCTAGCTACCGCTATTCCAGAACCTTAAAATTCTTTTTAGAATATCTCAACTGGATTAGAATATTGAGATTGTAATATTTATTGTGAAACCGTTTCTGATTGTTGGTTCTCTGTTGCTTTCTACGCCTTTTGTTTTTGAATATCGGATATCATTTGCTTCATTAAGAAATTATGATTTCTCAAAACTTGTTACTCGCCTATTAATAATGATAGTGAAACTGATTTAAGAGATTTTTCTTAACCATCAACAGTGATATACCCATCATGCTCTGATTCAAAACATTGTGGTGTGATTGTTTCAAGTATTTCTGGTTGTTATGGAATTGGAAAACCTAATTCAGTTGCTAATAATTAGCATTCTTGAACAGTCTATTTAATTTTGTTTACCGAAGCTATCAACGCCTCTTTCTCTTGTTCGAATTCTACATCAAAATATTCTAGTTATTACTCCATACGCATAGCACGACGTTTTTCACTATCGTGTTAACGTCTAACTCCATCAACCTATGTTAGTAAAGCTACAGATTGATTTTATTAAATTACTGCCAGATCTCTAAAAAACTTAGCTGCTTCAATTGCAGTCATTGCATCGCCATCAGCTGCTCTTACAGCTAACTGGGTAGAATCATCACGCTGTTAAGCTCTTTATTACAGTCTCATTTAAAGTTATTCAAGAGATGCAGAAAAATGTTAGAATTAATGAGAATCCTATGAAAAAGTTTGTGGCATTTGTTTTATTTGAACCTCCATAGAAGTTGTTGATGACTTCAGTGAATCTAATGGAGCGGCAGGAGTACGCATTCTTTTTTAATATAATAAGGATTCTTTCTATTTCCCACCGTTTTACAATGATTAACTACCGTTACCAATATGCATCATATTTGCGGAATGGAAGTGGTAATTATTTTTAATGTTTATAAATTATTTAATACTTCTAAAACGTGATCTATTCTTTCTAATTGATATGGATTCCAACCATTTCTCTATTTTGTATCCCTCGTTAAATAATCAAGTCTGTTAACAATGGGCTTGACTATACACAAAATATACTAATCTAATAACGCAAATGTATTTGGAATAGAGTTAAATGGCATCATTTAATCAATTTAAACATTACATTGAGTTTTATTCAATATTTTCTTAAATAATCAATTATTAATAATCTATTGTAATCTACCACTCCTTCCTTTAATATGTCAAAGACTAGAAAAAACCGATATTCTGGAAATATTTAAGCTCAAAATAATCAATTGGACGAATTTGATTAGTTAGAATAGATCAATGCCTTAACAGAACATGAAATGAATCTTGATTGCGCTCACTCAGCTACTGATAACGCTATATCAAAAATAGATGATATGTAACATGAGGCTACAGAATAAATTCCAGCCGTAGATTCTGATATTCGAAATTCCTTTAGCAACACTCTATAACCTTAGTGTAATGAAATACCTACATATGTAAAAAAATTTGAGATGAGTCAAAATGATACTGATCTGATTGACGATAAAATGTTGAATAGTTAAGCTGTACCACTCCCTGACAACTAAGATTAAACCGAAATGGCTGATAATTAAGAAAGTTCTAGAATGGTAACTAATTAAATATTAAGAAGCAAACCAGTTTGCGACAAGTGTGGTAGTTCAATAAATTAACCAATTAAAGTATGTATGAACTGTATAGAATAAGCCACTAAGATTGCTTGTTAAAAATGCGGATGCGAATAAAATTCAATTATTTGTGCAATGTGTCTACAATAAATTGAAGAAAATATTGCTGAAAAGAATAATGAAATAGTGCAGTTACATGATTAAATTTCTATGAAAGACGACAATATAATGCAACTTGAACATAAAGTAGAATCACTAACAAACAAACTATCATAACAATCTTAAGAAACAATTAATATTGCTGCTAAAGCTGAAGAAACCAAGTAACAACTAGCGCAGGTAAATCAATCTGTTCAAAGTCTTTTGAAACAAAACAAAGAGTTAAACACAAAAATATAAACATATTAGAAAGATCCTCAAAAGCGTCTCAAAATCACCAGAGCTACACGTAAGAAGTTCTTCACTCAGCAATAATTCGATGATTCCTTTGGTGAAATGTTCCCATTGCTTCCAACAACTGTTGCTGATGATCTCTATCAGATTTTGTAGGAGTACATCAATTAAGAGCGTACTTAGTTCGAGCAGTTGAATAAAGTGTAGCCCGTGAACAATGTTCTGAAATTGGAGCTACCTTCGTACAAGCTTTTAACCTTATTGGCTTTGCGTTTCCGTTTGATTGTATCTTGTGAAGATTTGAGCAATTACAATCCAACAGCTGATTTGGTTGAGTTGTTGCTTTAGGATCTCAACGACGATGCCGATTTCGAGAAGATCAAGGATATTAATTACAAGAATTGTGGTTAGATCAAGCTTCTTCTTGCATCTGGTAAGAAGCAGGAAGCTGTGAAACTAGCTGTTTAGAGCAAGTACTACGACATTGCCTTGTATTTGTCAAGCAACAGCTCTGAAGTAAGTGAGCAGTTCAAAACTGAGTTCGAGTCCTTCATGCAAACAGAGATTTTCAGTTTGAATGGAAAGTCGAAAAACGCCTTCCATTAACTGGCTGGTTTGCTCATAAATTACAGCGCTCTAGAGAGATCAGCGTTTATTGAGCAGTGTTTTGATTTGATCAAGCTCGAGCCGAATCTGAGGTAAATCATCTTCATCGTCACTGGTGTCCCCCTCATCTACCAAACTCAATTCTAGTACATTTCGCTCCATGAGCAACCGAAGCTTGCTCAGTCCACCTTCAATTCTTTATTGTTGAAGCTCTCGAAGCAGTACAAAACGCCAAATATTGAGGAGTTCCGCTTCTCTGAGATGTACGAGTACACATTCGCCCGCTAGAACGCGCTCACTTCTTCACCCGCTATTAGGCCCAAACCTGAGTAGTTCATTCAGTTCATAAAGGAGGAGAATGAATTTTAAATTGATTAAGTGCTTTAAATAAGCTAAAAACTCTCTTATCTGAGCTTCTTCCCGCATCTGAGCGTTTTTAAGGGGGCTGCATGCGGAATTGGCCGTAAACTGTGCCCTGGTAACGCGGACATCACCATGATGCTTTTATTGTACTTGGAGCACTGCGCAAGGTAATGCCAATATTTAATACAATACTCTCAGGAAAACGTAGCTGATGAAGAAGATATTGATGATGCCTCAACAATAAACGTGTCCGAACTACCTTTTAGATTCACCAAACTTAACGTTACCTTCCCAGCGGCCGCTATGTCCCAGGGTCAATTCGGTTAATTCGCAAAGTTCGTCTTCAGCTTCAGGAAGGAGCTCAGAGCGCTCAATTTAGTTCAAATTGAGGACGTGAACGCGGAATTCGCAGAGAGTGAAGCCCTTAATGAAGAGCAAGTGCGCAAATTCCTGGGCGAGGAGATGATCTTCTTCACCTCTATGGACAACCGCTCAGAATCAGACGGCCTCGGCATGAACGAAGACTTCAACGAAGACTTCGAAATCAACAAAGTCATGGCCGAAATCTCCTCCAAACCCGCTCAAAAACCAACCCAAATCTTCCAACAACCCATTCAACAAGTTACTCAACCAGTTCAACAAGTTTAACCAGTTCAATAAGTTGTTCAACCAATACAAAACACTCAACCAGTAAACGAGCCAAAACAACCGTCAAATCTGAAGAAAACGCAGTTCGCGGACAAGGACGTCTTCGACATCCCAGTGATCCCAGTAGTTCAACCAGAAATGAACATCTCTTATTAGTAGCACCCACAACCACAGGCGCCCGAGATCCTCATGGCCACTCCAACACAGCCACTATTCAGCACCGGATTCACTGCTTAAAACGACTTCAACTTACCAGTTGACGTTCCAAAGCCGAAACAGGCGCCAAAGCAGCCCGAAATTCCATTCATCCCAGTTGAGGAGCCAGACCTACAAATTGAGCAGCTCAACACGCAGAAAGCGCAGCCAAGAGCGCAATTCACCGACCCATTCGCAGTCGTGCTCGAAACCCCACCAAAACAACAAAAATAAGTCACCGACCCATTCGCTGTCCCATTCTAAGAAGTTTCAGCCAAAACGAACCCATTCGAGATCCCAATGATCCCACAACCACCACAACAGGCTGTCAGAACACCACAAAAGATCCAAGCTCCAATTCAAGAAGAATTCCCACCAGCGGTTTCAGACGACGAAGACCCGTTCACTAGCCCAGGTCAAAACCCATTCGCGCCCAAAAACGCTCCAAAATAAACACCAAAACAAAACGAAAATCCAAAGAAAAACGCCAAAAAGGAGGAGGAAGTCATTTACAAGGCAAAACTCGAGGACGTGAAACCAGTTTCAAAGAAATACTCTGACAAATACAAGAGATGGGTCGAAGTCGACGCCAAAGGAAATGAAATTCCACCACCAGCTCTCGACGTACCACCCCCACCACCAGCCATCCCACAACAACCAGATATGTTCGTCCCACCACCACCAACTGGCACCACCACAGATTCTAGAAAACCAAACAGAGGCAGATACATGAGCGCAATGCAATGAGTGAGAAATAATGAGTTATTATAAATTATATATTAGCATTATCAACAATACCAAGGTATAAATCATTTCATTCTCATATATGATAGATATATCACATAAGTTATATACGTAAACAGTTAAACATAATAATTGATACTTATATTCGTAGTGTGATTCATTTCATGAGATTCCATATATCAGATGGAAATTGCATCATAAACACTGTTTGCGTCAAATTAACTGTTTATAAAAGAAAGGATTTAGTTTTAAACAATTAATATTTAAACAATCATAATTTAATATTATTTTAACATACCTAACTGTTATTTACACTCTATATACTTTTTCACTTCAATGATATAAACATTGGTTTCAATTCTATGTTTAAATTGCTTTGAAGACAACACAACGGTAGTGCTGTCGTAACAATCACATAATCCTATATTTATCGCGACTATGATAAATGATTCATCAACTGAAAGTGTAATTTGCAAGAGCTTACTATTTGCTTTTTTTACAATATCTTTGGATTTTTAAGGCTTCTAATACACATATCCCACTAAGTAAAAACTAACAAGGTAAATAGAATTATAATTTATATGCGAAGATAGTGTAACAAATTGTGCTGCTGCTTTCACTGCATCATCTGTACAATTTGACTTAACATTTGTAGAAACAAATACAGTTGTACATGATGTTGTATCAAAGTTTATGATTGAAAAGTATAACAGACTTTAGTGCTTGATCGATTCATATATTTCATATGATTCTAATTCGTTTGTAATAGGTGCAACACCAACTGATTGTGAGCTTTAATACTAGTAAAATTAAATGGCGGTAGTATCACTATTTGTTTATCCAGATTATTATTTAAGTAAATCGTTTAGTTTAACTGGAATTTCTAGTCTTTCATAGTTATTACCATTATTAACATTTAATTGTATTACAGATTTTGTAGACACAGATCAACGAGTCTGTAATAGAATAATAAAATAATTTCAAACATCATTAACCAATGTAATAAATTGCACTATATCTTTACCGGCTACAATTCCAAATGGAAATGGTATATACTAAAGGTAATCATAGTTTTCTATTTATACTTAAATTACCACTGTAACTTCATCATTCGCAAGTTAGTTTGATTGTTATCTACCATTTTAAGAAGTTGTTTTCTTTTATACTTTGGCTCGTATTACATTTGTAATAAATGAATCTGCTGTGAACTGCATAAAACCATATGACGAATTTATTGGAATTACCGACAAAATTATAAGAGTTATTAGAGTTATTGGTTCAGACGGAAATTCAGTTCAATTTAAGTTTTCTGGAGATACTCACAATTTATAAAACACAAGACATTGGTTAGAATGTAAATATGATTTATCTGGTGAATAAGTTTGTTTAGAAAACATTAAAACTGTACGTAAAATGTCGAACCCAATTGGTTTATTGTCTAGAGAGTTTATTTTCAACAATGCAGTTATAAAAGAAGTGCAAAATGCTATACATCCACGTGGAACAAGGTACGAAAGCCCGATAATAACATTGAACAGTTCTCATTTGTGTTTTTCAACCACAAATGTTGGAGATAAAAATGCTTTTTATCAAGTTTCCGTAACTTTTATGTTAGGAGAACCTAGATTTTTGCCTCAGCACCACACAGAAAATGTTTTAACTATTAACGGTTAGATATATTTTCCAAGCCAAGCATAATACGGACAATTAGATAATTATTGCTTTGATTATGAACTCCAAAATATTACTTTATACAATATCCTTAGAGCAAATGTTAAAAATGTGTCAGCGCTTGTTTAAATGATGGGAACATAGTTGGCTGCTCAAGAAATTCACATTATTGACGATACTGTTAAAGTTAAATATTACCTGTGGTTTTGCTCTATCATGATCTTGAGTTCTAGCGTGTGGTTTTATTTCGCGAGAAGATACGAAATCGTGCGTGGAGCCTATTACTGATATGATTTCAAATGTATTATTTTCTTCTTTTATCAATATATTATTCCTTCAGCTAATTTCGATTAAGTACTCACTTGTTTTAATTACTTTAATTTGATAAATTAGTGACAGTAATAATTTTGATAAATATTCTTCGGAGTGGAAAACGACAACATATGATTTATTATCAATGAACTATAATATAACATATTCCACTCCAGTTTCTATGCGTCCATTTTTCGCGTCGACTCTTGCAGGTTCTCCGTTAGCTGGGAACGTGGATTCTTCATTCGAGCTTTCGTCATTTTCTCGTCCAGCTGGGATTCTGAGTTTTGAGAAGTTCATTTTCGTTGTGGACAGATCAATTGGAACGAGCGTTCGTGTGTTATTTGACGGTAAAGTTAAATCAATTAGGTGGAGAAATTCATAAGAACTGTTGCAGCCATGTGGACTTGCATTGTTTGAAAGTTATCTGTTGATTGCTGATAGAGGACACGACAAGATCAGATATATAAATTTAGGCGAGATAAATACAAAGTGGTTTAATATATTGGACACAATGAGATTCGAGCTGCAAACAATGCAGCTGCCAGGACTCAAAAAACCAACAAATATCCTTGCTCACAAAAATATGCTGTTCATATCAGACCAAGGGAACCACAGAATACTGCGCATTCAAATATCAGCTTAATAAGGCATCAGCGTAAAAGCACCACAAATACTGTGCAACACACCACGCCCAGAAGGAATCTGCGTGCTTAACGAACAACACTTACTGTTCTGCGACTCATCCCTTCACAAAATATTCCAAATTGAAATGGAAGAAACAGAAGCTAACCCGTCTGTATTCGCCGGATCCGCGCCTGGATTCCTTGATGGAAGCGTTGAAAACGCTCAATTCAGAGGACCAATTCAAGTCAAGATTGATGAAGAAAACACAGTGTACGTATTGGAAAAAGATAACTCTGCTATGAGAATAATTAAAAACGGTGTTGTTACCACTATCTGCCAAGGAAGAGGATACAAGGATGGATTTTAGCCTACTTTAGACGATCCATCAGATTTCATCGTGCAAAAGTTCTAATTTTGCACAAAAATTATTCTTGCTGATACACGAAATGCTTGCATTCGTGTTCTCGAGGATACGTAAATAGGTTCTGAATTTGACAATACTGGGAAGCCAAAGGATGTTTAGACCGCTAAGCGGACACCACCACTCTAGAAAGCGCTCCATCCTCGGCCAGACGACGCATTATCTCCACAAGTTGCTCTGGTTGAGCAGGCTCCTGTTGAGTATAACTATAAAATTGCTCCATATGACGTTTTGCATCCACTGTTGTAGAAAATAGGTACCAACGCGCTCTATTTCTTCAAGCTCTTAACTCAAGGCAAATACACTGAGCTCCTTGATTATGTGTCTAAATTACAAGAGAAGTTCGTTTACCCAGTTGCATTCTCCTACCTAGCATATTTTAATTTAACCCGAGAATTTAACCCGAAGCAACTTCACGAGGGTGCCCAGCGTAACAATTCTGCACTCGAGTTCTTCAAAAAATTCGCTTCAAGTAAACTCCTAGTTTATGAGAAGTAACTTTTAAAGACATTTGTTGCGGATGTTGAGTAACACGCTGGTTTACTAGCGATTTGCAACGGGTACTGCGTTAAAATACGATTCTCAATCAACAACAACGTTATAAAACTGAACCAGCAGAACCAGTTCATAGTTGGAAAGGATAAAATAATTGAAGAGAATAATGTCGTTTTTGAGATTCAAATCACCTCAGACGTGAAGCACTTCGACCAAATCACCAGCGAGATCAGGTTCGCCGGAGGATTAGTGAATGATTAGAAGGTGATTTACGTACCCGGATAAAAACTTGAAGTAAAGGGAGAATAACTATCTATATTCTACGACAAATTCACGTTCAAGATGACCAAAGAGCAACTACAAAGCGTAATATTGAATAATACCGGCGTTATGCAGTATATACACATGAAAATATGGAACAAATATGAATTCCAAATCGGAGTTGAAGCTGGTAGCGGACCACTCAAAAGATCAAGCAGAGAAATCAGCAGATAGTTTGAATTGGAAGAAACAACTATCGCTGTATTCGTATGATTTTGATGTGAAATAAATATCTCATTCGTTTAAAAATATCCCAAATATATTGGTATACGATTCACTATTTTTAGAAATTATAATATAAGAAATAAATAAAAACACGTAGATATTGTAAAGATATTAGCAAAAGTAAATATATAAATATCATTGATATCAATGATTATTTTGAATTTAGAAAAGTTATTAAATCTAAAATTAATGTATTAATGAAAACACTCTAAATTATTTCATTAAGTTGTGTTATAATATTACACACTTCAATGTTATCAGTACAACAATACACTATTGAAGATGAATAAAATCTTAGTAATACTGCAGTATTAGATATATTATAATAAAATATATAATCTGATAACCAAATAGAAAAATTTATTGACGTATAAGTCTTGAACTTATCATGCAATAATTTAATTGATTTGTAATTGATAAATCTAATCGAAATTCAATAACTAAATATTTCGTTCAACAAGGTTAAAGATATATCCTGTCTGGCCAAGCTCCCAAAGCTCACGCAGCTCAACGCGTCCTTCAACGAAATTACCAACGTAGATGTTTTCCAGCACCTGCCATCCATAACGTATTTATCTCTGAGGAACAACCTCGTAACCGACACTAACGCTTTGAAGCACCTTGTGAACGTGGAAGAACTTGACCTCCAGAACAACCTGATTTCAGACACCAGCTTTCTAACCGAGCTTAACGCCCTAAAAATGTTGAACCTAACGGACAACCTGGTTTCGTCTTTGGCCAGAATTAATTCTCCAAACCTCACGCATTTACACGTTTCGGACAACTTGATAAAGTCCAGCTACGACCTGCACTTCAGTACCGGTTTGTAGGCACTTGACGTCTCCAACAACCAAATTATCGACGTAACCTACCTATCTACTCTGGTGAATCTCCAACAGGCCAATTTCTCAGGTAATTGCATCTACAACTTCTTCGGGCTCTACAGTTTACAATTCTTTGGTTCCTTTGATTTGACCAGCTAAGGATAAATCGCAAAGATTGAGATGTATAAAAACGAACTTGTCCATGTAATTCATAAGAATCCTCAATTAATATAAATGAGAAAACATAAATAGAAGTATTTATAGCATTTTAAGAATTAACAACTTAAAATAACTACACACGTATAAAATTAATAGATACTTTTTAATTAAGTTTTAATCGAATGCATTAAGTTATAAAGTAATCAAAGTTGTACTTAATGAGTGAAATTATGATGTTATTACTGTGAATTTATATAATTTGAAAAATATTTTCCCACTTCAAAGCTTGTTATATTTGTAACTTTCTAAATTTCATGCTAAAACTATTTAAATTTCCCAAAATGGGGGTGAAAGGTTTTGTTATTAACTGGTACTAGATCTTGGTATCAATATTTCAATATTTCTTTTTGGTTAACTTTTCAATTCATATATTTTATTTTTATTAGATTAAAACTGTAGATTAAACTTAAAGGATTTAATGCTAGCATTACTTTCTTATTATTAGTTAATCATCTTTCACTCAGTTAACTCTCACATTTCACAACAAAGTCTTAAATAAGAACTAGTTCATCAGCTTTGAAAAGTATTACTGCGCACTTATCTGCTTCACCATAGCTGACACTAAGTATAAATTAACCAGTAATATCCAGATAAAAAATAGAATTAGAATGTTCTAATATGACAAAGAACAGCAGTTTATTAAATTAAAATAGCTATTTTCGTGATTAACTGGGATTTTTACTGAATTCTAACATCAATTTGAGTTCTGAAGGATTCAAATCAACACAACCGTGTACTTCAGAAATAGAGTTAAAATCTAGTTGGAGAGAATTCTAACACGATATAGCAGAAATAAGCGTTATGTATTAGTTATATTTAGCTTCTTTTAGAATCCATGGCAAAATCTATTGCTTCTGCATAAATATGTGGGGTGTTTCAACATTATATCGCAATAGATCGAATATCTTGATATTTTAATTGATTCACCTCAAAATATAGTATGTACACGAAATCGATAGAATTGAAAGCATTATATCACTAGCAGCTTGATAAAGAGTATAAGGTGCTGATAAAGGATTAACTGGATACTTTAGCGCCTGTAAGCGGCCAAATATCCATTTTTGTCATATCTGTAGCTTATCCTTAGGAAATCGCGTCCAATATCGCGAATTACAAGCAGTGCTTGCTAATTGACTGCAAGAAGCCGCTTCAACCCCAATTATTAAACTCAAACAATAATCGCCTCGTGGTCTTCAACATTATTTTGGACGACTTTAATCTGGAAACAGTTCTTAATCACTACAATGACCCGGAAATATACCTAGTACAGAACGCAGGCCCAGAACTTACCTACGACTACCTCATGAGCTGCTTCGCGCGCAAGTTCGGCGGCTACTCTCGCATACCAAAATTCCACTTGGAGTTCACTAACATTCGCCTTGAACCGAGTCTGAACAAGAAACTGGTCCATAATATTTGTGCTCAAAACGATTTGCCTCAGTTCAGCGACATAATGGACCTCATGCGCTGGATGCGCTCACCTAGCACCTCTTGGAATTGTTAAGACGTTAATTTTTGGGCGGAAAACGAGGACTCCGACTCTGAAAACGACAACTAAAATTAAAAGATGAAATAATAAGTTTAAAATAATATTGAGAAACCAGAGCGCGTTCTGTACAAACAGGCTCAGGAAATTGCAAATACAATTGTCAATCAGCTGAAAAATGTAACGAACTAAGTGTCCTTCATTGATATTTGGAAGCTGCTGTTGACCAAAGAAACGAAATTTGTGGAAGATAAATTAATATTGCACCTGAACTCGGAGATATTCAATATGATGGTCTCTAAATGCATGCAGTGTGATCTTACTAACCTGAATAAGTAAAAACTTAACAAACTACATTAACAACTACCAGTTTCATTTGATGCTAAGAAACCGAACAAGAAAATAGCACTTGTAAAGCAACTTATATAGGCTATAGTTGAATTGTTCACAGAAGAGCAAATAACCATGATTAACAAATAACAGGAAAATAATGCAAATGGAGAGAAAATATACGATGTGGCCTCGTTCTACCACGCGATTCACCAGAACTTCAAGCACAGAGTGAGCCTATAGGAACTATTCAGGAAATTCTGCACACACTACTGTGAGCACTAACAAGCAACGTACGAAGAAATCCTTAAAGTATTCAAGAGCATTTTAGACGAAATATCAGAAATTCAAGGAATCTCGGTCACAACACACGGAGTCATGGGCGAATGGTGAGTTATTTTACGATTACAAACACATAATCAAAACAAAAGGAAAATAGAAATCATATTTTCCAATAACATATAATTTCTATAAATTATATCACAAAGAATCAAAGTCTAAAAGCTGATCTATATTTAATAATTACATCTGTTCGTTTAAACTTATGCTATTTGTTTCTGAAACCTATGTTTATTATTGACAAGTACAATCTTTAGTATATTCTCCATCGTAAATGTCCATAAATGCTGGTTTAGAATCCTATTCAAGAGCTTCTAATGATTACTTCAAAATTTATACAGTTTCTGACACAGATTCCTTTTAACTACTTTGTACTTCATTTTTAGAAACCAATTGATCATTTATCTTATTTCTATTCTTAACCTGATAATTAACATATTAGTAAACAGTTTAAAAATGCAGGGTAATTTAAGGATACAATTATTTTAACCGACTAATTACATTCTTTACCGTATCTTACATCGATTCTTATATGCTTGAATTATGAACAAGTTTCTAAATTTATATACGATATGGGTTAATATCATCATAAAATTATTTACTCCATGTGTTATGATAATAATCGTGTATCTTTTTTGATGGAATATTAAGTGCATACGACATATTTTTCCAAATGTCAAATTTCGCTCCGTCTTATTTTTATAGAAATACTTAGTGAGCCTGAAATATATCATTGCATTCGATGTCTGTTTTCAGACTGACAAAGTTCATAAATACATTTCCGAACATTAATTTAAATGAATCGTTCATTTGTGAGGTGGTAAAAATTATAAGACGATATTATAGTTTAAAATGTGTAATAGTCAATAAGCTTTTATTAAGATTTACCATCTTAAAAAAATGTAAATAAAATTATAACATCATTTAAATTTTAAATAATTATTTAGCTGCGGTTAATGATACCATTTTAAACTGGTTTTGGATACATTCATACCAGCTTACATATTTTTACAAGAAAAATATTATGTATATTTTATAGAATCAAAAACTAAAAATTGTATATTGATTAAGATTATCAATTTGTATATCTGAGAATGATTAGTTTCTAATACATGATGATATAATTTCATAATGATATAATTTCATTCATTTTCAGTATATTAAATTATAGTTGTAGATAAGTTTAATTTAGATTATAGTTGTACATAAGATAAGTTAATTGAACTAAAACATCAGGCTAACCGTCTATTAACAACATGTCTCAATCAATTTAGAAAGTTGGTCTATCCCATATTTATGTAAATTTTTTGTTTGATTTGAGTTTATAATATACGTTAATTGTCCATAAATTAATAATATATATTTAATGCTTTAAATGATAATAGATTGCCGAAAAATCACAAAGAATCAAAATCTAGCATAGGAGACGTTTCTTCATTTGGTTCAACACTCACACTATTTGTAATTTCAGCGGTTTTAGGCGTTTCGTCCTCAAAAACGTTGAATGTAAAGTTAAAAACGGGTTCTGAAATCTCAGAGAATTTTATATTTTTAGTTTCCACTCCATTTTTTAGATTTAATTATTATTTGGGGTGTTTCAATTGCGTTTTGCATTTATTCTTCACTTGGTAGTTCACGTATTGGTACAAAGTTTGGAAATGAAGATTGAGTTCTGGGAACTCATTTTTAAGTTGTTCCTAAACATTTTTGACCGTTTCTTATATTCCAAATTAGCAAAAAGAAGAATGAACTAACTTCTTAATTTGCTCGCGATACTCGGAGATATTGTCGTAAAACTACTTGCTCCATGTGTTGTGGTAGTAGTCGTGAATCTTTTTAGCTGATATATTTAGGGTTTGAGACATATTTTTCCAAATATCAAATTTTGCACCATTCTATCGCGATAAATATTCCTTGTGAGCATCAAGTATATTAAAAAATAGAATATCAGTTTTCTTGCTAATTACTTTCACAAAAGCATCACCGAAAGATTGAGATGTTAATAAACTCATGTATGAAGCGGAATTATTTAAGATGGTAACATTAATATTGTACTATTTACTTACATTTACACACAAACTATCATAGATTTACCATCTTATAAAACAAAAATATTTTTATCAATTCTATTTTTAGCACTTCAATAATTATGATATTTCAATGTATTATCTAAATGATATTACTTAGATTACATTGTAGATTATATTGAAGATTACAAATCTATTTTTATTAAAAAGTAAAATTGCAAAGATTATATAGATATATAGTAATTATATACTATTCTATTATTATAATTCGTTATAATACACTCACAATACATCAAGTAGCAGACCTTCATGTGTATTTTCAAAATAGTCGTAGCTGTATATTCCGGTGCTGAACATGAATTTGGGGTATCCGCTGATCCATTATTCAATTTTATCGGGGTCTAAGTCAACGAAGTACTTTTAAACTTGTCCGTACGCTGTATTATTATTTATGTTTACTTCTTGGCATTGTAAGTATAGTTGCGAGAATTTTACGATTCCTTCGCACACGATGGTACATCCCATTTGCATGATGGCTCTGATGTTGCATATGTTTTCGTTTACTTTGTTGTTCTGTACCAGTTCCTTAACGTATTTGAAGCAGTCTCCGTAGCTTGGTGAGCTCATGATGCTCGTTTGAATGAATATTTTGTCCAAAACGTCAATACTCTGATTTACTGGTAAATTCAGGAGTTTATTTATGAACGAGACTCTGAAGTACTCCAAATAAATGTCACCGTTTTGTGGAGTGAAAATGAGGGCCGTTTGCAAACACTGGAGGGCCAAATTCAAGCAGAACGAGTCGTAAAACGGATTTGTGAAGTAACGGGCGGCTTCAAGCCACAAATCACCGGATTTGGGCTAAAGTAGTAAATACTTCCGAATTAGTTTAAATTGCTCCTTCTGATTTGATTAATAATATTTAATGAGCTAGCAACACACCTTGGAATTGTTCGAGCACATGAGCGCGGTGCTCTCAATAATCGAGAAATCCATCTTTATTTTTGATAAACGCATCAAATTCACGTATTCGGACGCTATGCGCCAGTCCTGATACTCGCGCAAGGCAGATTCAAGCAAATCCAAAGACTACTAATCACGATTCTAATACCGGTACAATCTTGAAAACAACTGCAAAATAATTGGCTTGTGCTTCTACGGCGCAAATTAAAACGCTGCAATCAAATACTACTCCATATCATCCTGCTAATTGTAAAGCGCATTCCAGTACAGCATGACAAACACCTTCCACGCATAATCGTGCTTAAACGCTTCGTGCTGCATTACTATTAACGCTTTGTGCTTAAAGTCCGGATCTTTCTATTTTAATAATATTTCTAATTTCTCCAGCTCAGCTGAAATGTATAAATCTTAATATGCTTAGTTTGAACTTACACGTGAACTAATTGAATGATTTAACGCATCATCCTCAAAACAAAAGTATTCTTACAACAAATCGATATAACAAACCTAGCCAGTTAACTCTTTGATGCTTTTAATAACCAATACAAATGTCGGATGGTGAATTGAAATATTTTATTCTTTTATTTCAAGAATAGTGTCAATAATTTTATCCAAACAGCCATAATTAACTTCAATTTAAGACAAATACGAATAAATGAAGGAACCAATATCTTTATGAGTAATGAATATTTCCCAGAATAGTTTTCGAGCATTTATTATATTTTCTCGATTTGAAATAATATGGAAACCATAAATCAAGCAATTTTCAACTCTATCAATAATTCTCTATTTAGTTAAGTTCGGTTTTCTAGCCTGCATCATTATAATATCACATATTTACTTTTATATTATACTAGTCTATTTTCCTAGTTTGAACATAACTTAAAGTTGTTTAACAAATAAAGGTTCCGGGAAAATTCGTTCTGTACTTCCTAGCATATAATCAGAAATTGCACGATTAATTAAATCATAATTTTATTATAAGTCTCCAAATAATTCTAGTTTTCGAAGATAGTCAAGAAACTGTCTTAAAAGTTTTGGTTCTTTTTATAATTATTTTGATAATAATGTCATTTACACATAATAATTGCTTAATTCATCATTTTCTTATTTTTAAAGTTATTTTAGAACTTCAACAGGTTGAATATTAACGGATAATGATGATTTTAACAGCTTTTATTGGTGCATAATATTTGGGACAATTAAATCCGTTTCTTCTATTGGACTAGGATTGTTAAATAAAGGAGAAGAATTTACTCCTATGTTATTAAATTCTAATCCTTTTTGATATTATTGAACTGGCGATAAGAAAAATAGCTATTGTGGTGTGCTTATCACTTGCTATTTAGGAATTAACGGAGCACTTTAAAATGCAAATTTTGTAGATTTCATTATAGATGTGGAAAGTTTTTCTATAATTATAGTAACAGATTAACAATCAATTTTGTAGTGTATTGTTTATAGTTTACCTTTAAATATTTTATGTTGTTCATTTGTGTGCACTATACATATATATTCATATTATACATGTGCATTAATATCAAAGTCGTCATATTATTAATATCAGTTTACTTAATATCAATTAATACATATATATTCACTTTTATTTAGCTTATTCCTTCGAATATGCTTTTGATAAATATAAATCTACGTTAAAATCGTCCGAAAATTACACATCTGCTATCGTTGATCCTCTAATGGCAATAGTATCAACTTTCTGAAGTTCATTTCCATTACTAAAAATAGTGGCATTTAATAGAAATACATTCATGTAGGCGTCAACATTACTTACAGTACCTTCTATCACATAATGAGATTTTAGCTCAATTTTTACCCGTTAATTTTTTAGTCCTTGTAGAAAGCTTAATAATTTCATATATGAGGTGTGGACAAATTAAATAGCGTATGATAGTATATGATTTAATAAACAGAAGTTAACCCACTCCCACTCCTAAGATTTTCAATGTCTAATAAACAAGATGAACTATTCACTATTGCGGTACTAATAGACAATTTAAAGCACGACGATGCATCTGAGCGTCTTAACTCGGTCAGAGCTCTTACGCGCATAGCGACAGCTTTAGGGCAACGCCGTGCAAGAGATGAGCTCATTCCATTTCTCTGTGACTGCTGTGACGACGACGATGAAGTATTAGTCGCTTTGAATAACTAACTAATTTCTCTAATACCAATATTAGGTGGGGACTCTGCTGCTCATCTTATATTCGAGCCACTGAGATTATTGGCTTCTGGTGATTCGAAGGCTGTTCGTGACGCTGCTGTAAAGAATTTAATTCAATTATCACAAATTTCAGCAGACACAAAGGCTTCTTTCACTTTGTTAACTGAAAAATTGCTTGAGTCTGAATGGTATAACTGGAGGTAATCTGGTCTGCAATTGATCTCAACCTATCTCAAATTAACTTCTGATTCAGAAAAGCGCCAAAAGGTCTTGCAATTGCTCAAAGTTGCAGCTCAAGATCAACTTCCAATGGTAAGACGGTAATGTGCCGAGTCCATATCCGACATCGTTTTGGAGTGTAATTCTGCTGAAATATTGCAAATAATCAAGAATATCTTGAAGCAGTTGCAAGAAGACGTTTAAGACGCTGTCAGAGCTGTTTCTGTAAAGTCAATTCCAAACTTCTTATTGCAATTGGCCAAGCTTGGTAACACAGCAGACATCAATGCTGCTAGAAAAGAGACTTTCTAAAAGTTCATCACTGTGAACTGCACTGAGATCTCATGGCGTACTCGTTACACCTGTGCTGATGTATTCAGCCAGGTTCTCGAGGCCTATTTGGGTTTCAAGGAGCTCCAACCGCTCTTCACCCTTCCAAGAGAAACCTAAGATTCCAAGGAAACTGACGAGTAAGTTGATTTGTATCTAGGTAACGCTTCTTCACCAAAATCAGCTGCTCAAAAATAATAGCTCACTTACAACACTGATGTCCTCACCAACCAGCCATCTTACACCCCAGGCCCAGAGTACGACGAAGCCAGAGCCGCTTCAGCTTTCGCGAAGCTTCTTCAGGATTCTGAGGCCGAAGTTCGTTGTGTTGCGTGCCAGCGTGCTATTCGTGTTGCTAACCGCTTATCCCCAGCTTCAATTCAGCAGTACATCATCCCACAATTAGATGAGAGAGCAGGAGCCGACGACAGCCAGTTCGTGCGCGTCACCTTAGCCAAGCACCTCGGGTACCTCTCCCAGGTCCTTTCCAAGGAGCAGATCATCAAGCAGCTCCTCCCGATCATGTTCAAGCAGCTCGAGGACAAGGACGCCGAGGTCCGTGTCACACTCTTGAATGGAACTCAACAGGTTATTCAATTGGTCGGCATTCAACCATTCGGTGAAAAGCTTACCCACTCCATCTTGGTCCTTTCTGATGAACAGGACTGGAGAATCCGTAAACTCACCCTCGAGTCCGTTCCAGTGCTCTCAAAGTTCCTCACAGCCTCTCAATTCGACGAGAAGCTGAAGAACCTCGTTTTCAATTACCTGAACGACTCGGTCAATTACGTGAGAAGAACCTGCGTTCAAACTTTAGTTTAAGTTGGTCTCATTTTTGGTCAGGACTGGGTTAAGTCAAAACTATTCCAATTGATAACTGAGATGAGCAAGAAAACGAACTACTTGCAGAGGAATAACTCAGTTTACCTCATTGAACAAATCGGTTTGAAGCTCAACTTGTAGAACGAGATGATGCACCTGCTCATCAGCCTGTGCACAGACAATGTTCCAAACATCAGATTCATGGCCGCAGAAGTCATCGGACACTTCGCACCAAACCTAGCTGGTGAACCAAAAGACAAAGCAAGATCGTGCCTCAACGAACTGCTCAAAGACAGCGACCCAGACGTCAAAGACTTCGCTGCCATTGCACTCAGCAAAATGTGAGAGAATATTACCACTTATTTAATAAGTTACAATTAGTTATATATGTCATAATAATTTTAATCTACCTTTTATGTAATGGAGTGTAAATACTATTTAATTATCAGATGTAGGAATAGCTATTAATAAATTCCACTCCACTGGATGAAAGTAAATAAGTGGAATGAAGAAGATAAAATAAAACTTAAAACGCTGGTTCAATAACATACCAAAAATAAAAGAACTGATTGGAAATCAGTTAGCTCAAATTTTACCAATAGAACCCCAAATTAATGTAGAAACTACTTCTAACATTATATATCAGAGAACATAAATAAATAAGCTAACTATATTTGGAAAATGCGAGAAAGTTTACTATTAGCTTAGTGTGTAACTATTTATGGGCATAAGTGGAAATTAATCTCTAAATTAGAATTTCCTTAATTTACAACAGAGTAATTGCGATAAGAATATTTGATGTTTTAGAAAAGACTAAATTGGTGGATAAATTAGAAATATGTATTAGAGAATGACAGTTCTGCCGAGCCTCTAAATTAAAAATAGTATTCTCCATAATCGTAACTAGAATATGTTTACTTTTATCGAAAATTTATATAAATGCATGATTATGATCAGCCAAGTGTAAATTTTAACACCCATGTTGCTGAATAAAGAGTAATGCTGCAATATGATTAATAATTTGATTTCGTGAATGTACTTTAGTTGATTTTCAACAAACTATCACCTGAACAACAATAAATGGTGCTGAATCTTGATATTGGAGATGTTTGAATCTACAAATAACTAAATTAAAATCATATGATAATATAGAAAATATTAACTAAAATATAAATAACAATAATAATTTAGAGACGTAAGAGATTGATTCTTTGATTAATGAATATAAGTTTAAATAGAATATAACTAAATCTCACTGATAGCATTCGTTCTCCGTTTCTAAAAAGTTCGTGAATTTAATGAGAACTTTTACGAAAGTTTCTTCCCAGTTTTGAACAACATTTTTTACTATCTTCTTATTTTCTGTTTGTGTTTTCAAAAATCTTCTTTTCAAACTCCTAATTTGTTTAAATTAAGGATTTTTGTACATGTAGAATGTGATCTCGTTCCTGTACATCTCCATTTTTGATACTTTCTATTGATTCTAAAGGTTAAATTAGTTGAAATTTGGTAAACAGTAGAGCCCGAAGAAGTTGTAGATACAATTGCCTGAGAAATTGGCCTGTTGGAGATTCACCAGAGTAGATAGGTAGGTTACATCGATAATTTGGTTGTTGGAGACGTCAAGCATTTGCAGACCAGTACTGAATTGCAGGTCGTAGCTGGACTTTATCAAGTTGTCCGAAACGTGCAAATGCGTTAGGCTTGGAGAATTGACTCTGGCCAAAGATGAAACTAGGTTGTCGGTTAGGTTCAACACTTTTAGGGCGTTTAGCTCAGTTAGAAAGCTGGTGTCTGAAATCAAGTTGTTCTGGAGGTCAAGTTCTTCCACGTTCACAAGGTGCTTCAAGGCACTTGTGTCGGTTACGAGGTTGTTCCTCAGAGATAAATACGTTATGGATGGCAGGTGCTGGAAAACATCTACGTTGGTAATTTCGTTGAAGGACGCGTTGAGCTGCGTGAGCTTTGGGAGCTTGGCCAGGCAGGAGATGTCTTATATCTCATTGAATGATATATTTAGTTATTAGAGCTGGAAATAGTTGCTTTAAAGTGATATATTAACTATTTTGCTACACGAAATATTTAAAACAGTAATATTATTTGTTTGCGAGTTACTATCAGTCATTTGTTGATCAGTGACTACATAGCTTGATTTTTCTAAATATTCTATCGATTTCTCAGTGTTTATATTTTTAGAGTTTTAATTTTTAGCGATATCTATATTGGTCAACATTTTACAATGAAGTGGAAGTTTAAACTAGCTAAAATATAAAATTTACGTAATACAGTAGATACTATTTAAAAAGTGATTGATTTGTCTAACAATCAATTTTTTGATTGTTATTAATGATTGATGACTTTAAGATTAATGCAGATGAACTGATCAATCAATCTACTTCATTCATTAAATAATAATGAAATATTTAATTACATTCCTCACTTCACATACTTCTATTATATGTAAATCATTTAAAATAATCTAAAATCTAATTTATATTCATGAAAAAGTTTGAACACTCGTATCATCAAATGATACGAAATCTTTGGTATTCTTGAGATATTTTACAAGCAAAGAAGAAAGAGAGGAATGTTGTTGGTTTCTTATGGATCATTAGTTAGAAAGAAATGTGATTATCTGTATATGGTTAGAAAAAGTGTGACCATTTACGGTGTAGTGTCTTCTTCTTTGGTATTCTTTAGTAATATTTTTTTCAGTATATTAAGTTTGGTTACATGAAAAATATAAACACATAATACATCGTTTCTAAAAATAATAGAATCAATAAGATTAATAAGACAAATGAGATGAATTCATAATGATTGTAATTTGTCCCACATTTGAATTCACGTTTAAATATATATTTAGTGATAAAGAAATGTGTATACTTGATATATTAAAATTATTACCACATCAAATGCTCATGATTACTATCATTGCATAAAAAGTACCAATAGTGCTTTTACATGGCTTTTCATAAACTGTAAAGGATATAGAGCCTATGGCGGAAATTTTAAGACAAGCTCTTCCAGATACTTATATTAAGTGTTGCGAAATTGGTAATGGTGACGATTCAACCGTGATAATGACTGTAAAATCACAAATTCATGAGCTTTCAAAGTGCATACAGAATGATCCATAGCTAGCAAATGGATTTGTAGGTTTGGGTTATTCAAACGGAGGTTATATAATGCGTGGTTATTTGGAGCTTTACAACGACAAAAAGGTGCCGATGAAACGTTTAGTTACTCTTTCTTCCCCTCTTGGCGGATTTTTCTGCGGGAAGCACTCACCATGCTACACCTTCGGCGAGTTGCCATTTTTCGCTTATCTTTGCACAGAACTAGAATATACCACTTTTGTTCAGGATGTAATTGGTCCTTCAAATTACTGGAGAGATCCGTACAACATCGATAAGTACTTAGAAGGTGCACTATCCCTTCCAGAGCTCGACAATCTTCGTAATTTTTAAGAATAAAAGAGGCGCAACTTTATGAGCGTAGACAAAATTGTCCTCTTCGGCTCACCAAAGGACGGAGCAATTTCGCCATGGTAGAGCGCCTGGTTCGGTACTTGGGAGGGTGATGACAGGACAGTTATCAACATGGAGGACAGAGATGTGTACAAAACGGATCTATTCGGGCTGAAAACGATGCATTAACAAGGAAAGCTCATTAAAATCGACTCAAATCTGAGCCACCTGGAATACTACTCGGATAAGAAGTTCCTCACTGAGGACCTCCCACAATGGATCGATATTGATGTGTGAAATGATACATTTTGTAATTATAATATTACATGATATATAATTGTAATCGTATATTAAATAATCCTTTTAGCCCAAAAATTGATCTAAATATATTTTAATTGAAATGGATATTTATAGTTAATTGTACTTAATATGTTCAATAATACATATAAGATAGTGTAATTTTTCACTTCACAAATGAGTTTTCTAAATTTGATGAAAAATTTCGCTAAAAAGGAAGAAAGCTCGTAAATAAATGACACAAACGATAAATAATTTAAGAAAATAAGTGTTGCAAGCCCTAATTTAGCTAAAAGGTTTCTATACAGCTAATCACAACAATAAATTGAAGAGATATAATCCGGCGAACTAAAATTGGATGATTTAATCTCACCACATTACGAAGAAGAAAACGAAGTACAATAATACAACCCAGAAGTTGAGATGTCAAAATCAGTTATTCACCGATCGATAAACGATTTGAAAATAAGTGGTCATGTAAAGTTCACCAAGCCAACCAGCAGACCTCAAAGCATGGCTTTACTAAATAGTGATACGAATGTGTTAAGTGATGCCTAGGGCAGCAGCTCAAACAAAGAAATAGTAAATTCTTTAGATTTTTCAGCTCCAATTTAGGATTAGTAGTTGACAATCTCAAAAAATGTGAATACAATGAGCGCTAAACCGCAGGAAGAAGCCAATATTCAAAATAACGAGGAAGCTGACAGTTCTGTAAGATTTGAGGATTTAATTGTTTAAAACGTACAGTAAAGCATCACAAAAACATCACAAACGAACACTTCAAATGCAAATTTACAGCAGAAAGCTGTTATTCACGAAACAATTGATTTAAACGATTCACCAACTTTAAAACGTAAACCTGTACAAGAAATCATAATAACCAAGGGCACGAAAAAAGTCCCAAAAAGTGAAACCAACCACGAGATCCAACTAAAGATGAAAAAAGTCAACCCGAACAAACCCGACTCAAAAATTCAATTCAATTAAGAAGAAGCACAAGATTAAATTCAATACATAACTCAATCTCAACCACGCTCTAAAATCCAACAGTTTGAAGAGTTGAAACCAATTTTCCCAAAATAATCAAATGCAAATTAAAACGAATCCATTCAAACATCCCTTTTGCAACCACTCCACCCCTTCGAGGACGAAACCCAACCCAGCCTCATTCAAAACAATAATTTAAAACAAGTAAACGGTATATCGGACACACAGCTCGAATCCGCGCTCTTTCAGGCGAACATGGTGGAGAACCTGATAAACTACCCCAAAATAAACTACGACACTGACCCGTTCGAACCAGTTCAAAATATAAATAATATAGAGGACACATCAAATCTAGATTTAAAGCAGGCTGGAGCGGAAAATATCTTCAACTCAAAAATGTTCAGATTCGACATACCGTTCGAAAACACGTAATAGAAGAAAACAAACACATTGGAGCGGAAAGAAAATAAAGAAGTGAAAAATACTCACAAAGATGCGAATAAAGACGAATTCAACTTCAAACAAAAACGGAGGTCGGAATCCGCTCCACAAGCAGAGGTTTACAAAAAATAACCGCCATAACTGCAAATAATGAGCCAAATAAAAGTAATCATGAGATAATTCAAAACAAATGTACTTAATGCAGAATATGAGTTCTTCTTCAGCAAATACAAGGTGCAAACGCTGGCGAGCAAGCACTAACAGGAATTCGCTGAATAATCGGCCGGATTCTACAAAGTCCTCATCATCAGAAACTACATCAGCATTAAACAGCTGAAAGAGCACTAATAAGGAATATTTGCGATACTGTGGAACGATGTTAATAATTACATGGCACCTGATGATATTATAAGCATTCTGAACGAATACAAACTAAACAGCGAAAACAAAATATTCAGAGACCAAGTCTGCACATACATAAAAGTTATTTAGAAATATGAAAACATTCAAGACCTCATTGGAATCTTACTTGAAAATATTGAACGAATTACAAATATTGAAACAAACAGCAAAACAGAAAACTAATAAAAGCAGAAAGAGAAAATGAAACCAACACCAAATTTCTATGAAGAAGAATAACCAATACAATCCGCATAGCCCCCAGAAATTTATAGACCAAATTAAAATAATGCCAAGAACTTAAAGCAGATGTACCCCAGCAACTAACACAAAAATATTCACATATTCGAAGAATAACAAACATTAAATAGAAACAAAGAGAATCAAAATAGATCTGTTTCAAACACTGAAGCTTTTGCTCACGAAGTTCTTGATCTAGAAGCATTAGCCGCAAGTGAGATACCAATTCCAACACACTCTTTTTAGAAGACACAGAACTCCTCCCAGATAAAGAACGCAATCAGCGAAGAAATCGATCTGGACGAGTTCGCGCCTGAAACGGAGGCCCAGAGACTCCAAAGCCAGCAGAACCGGAAGATCCTGATTCAAAAGGCGAAGAAGTTCCAGAAAATGATCGCGCCAGATTCGCTCTACTACGACGCCGGCGATCGCAGAAAGGTCCAGTTCAACCAACAAATAAGCGGCATCAGCTACGAGTTTGACAAAGAAGAGAGACGGTTTTACGTTGAGGACGACCCTGGCTACAACGGCGAAGACATGGAGTGAGTTAGCTAATTCTTATCTCTTTCGTAACTAATTACATGATGTGTTTAATATGGAATATGAGCTATTTCCGAAATTACCAGCTAATGGATTCCTTAAGATCCAACTGCGTGGTGTTTGAAAAGGCACTGAGACATTAATAACATTGGTTAAAGTTGGGCTGTTTAAACACGAAACATATATACAACTGTCTATTCTGGTGACATAACCAGCTTTGTGTAACGGTTAAAACGAACTATTATGAAAACTTAACCAGTTCATGTGTATTACTTCTTAGATTACTTCAATTTTAGAGATTTAATTGGACGTTTCACCACTTAGCCCATTATATTTAAGTAACGCAACATTCTCAAACGAACTGCGTGTATAACAATCTGACTTCACATCATTAATACACTTTAACAGAAAGAATATCCCGCTAAAACTCCAAAATATCGGGGAAATGCAAATAATACAATACATATTCCAAAGTCACTATATAATTTCAAACACAACATGAAACAGCTGCACTCAACTACGATTTCTGTGCTGGTGCGAAATGAAACACCGTATACACATATGAAAATGTTGATTTTCATAGTGGCGCCGACACATTCCTTTGTCTGAAAAGTAAAAATAGACTAAATGATTAAAAGGTCTACGTCCACATACCATGTTGAATACAACACTATATTTATCAGCCGACTGTTAATTTTAACCCCAAATATTTGATGCGTATAGACACTGTATTAAAAGGAAATACACCAGTACCACTTGATCGAGGAAGACAAGTGTTCAGATCGCGATCATTACACAATTCACAGGTAAGTGCGTCACCGAGTTTAGCCGGGACAAAGTAGTACAAACTACATAACAACGGTGTTACTTTCGGAGTTACTCAAACTACATTTTCAAATTTATTTAATATTGTTGCGTCTAGAAACAACCCACCGTGGCCTGCCATATTTTAATAAATTAGATTTAGTACTTCAAAATGTTGTATAAATGTCTAACTCCAAATCTCAAATACACAAATGAATACGTTTGTGTCTTACTACCTATTAAAATATAATTCTTTAGTTATCATAATCCTAGAATCAAAACTTTGAATCCATTCTAAACAGAATTACTTTTCACATCTGCTATTTGTAACAATAACTACATTTGAAATTGTAAAGTTGATATATTCCCAAAAATGTAATCGACACAATAATAGTCTGTTTCTACCGATAAGAGAAATGCACATGCCATTATAAAGTCGGGTAGATTACACGCGGAGACTTCCAATAAACCAACATACTTTTGCAATATTTCAGCTGATTGCGTTAATTCTAAGAAGAATTATAGGTAAGGATACGCTAACATAATTGGTTTTCCAAGTACCACATAAAATATCATGAAAAGCTCAGTTCATTCTACGATGTTGAAAGGTTCACTTCTTTGAACAGAAAAGGCAACATATGATACAGTATTTAATGAATATGTCAACGATGTATGGAAATGTTGAATTTTAGCTATCTATCTTTTGAATCCGTTTTTCAAAATGGAATTACGCAAAAATAGTGAGGTTTGATGCGTTGAAGTTATTTAGAAACCAGAATTACAACGCACCAGTGATATTTGTTAAAAGGTTTTCGATTTCAAACACAACAATTGAACTTGAGCCAGTCGACTATTATTCTGACTTAGTAAGCTCTTACATTCCTCACCATTAGAACTACATATTAACCCACGGATATGTTAAAGTAATGAATAACAAAAGACAATAATAATATATCGACTTTTATTGTATACATGTCTAACTTCAAACCTCAAATCCACAAATGGAAACTTTTGTATTCCATGAATAACCAAGCGGATAAGCTATTAAAAATAGTAATTTCATTTCTAGAATCAAAACTTTGAATCCATTTTATAAATGGAATTGCATGAATTATCAATAAATGTGAGCTGACAAAGAAGAGAGACGGTTTTACGTTGAGGACGACCCTGACTACAACGGCGAAGACATGGAGTGAGTTAGCTAATTCTTATCTCTTTCGTAACTAATTACATGATGTGTTTAATATGGAATATGAGCTATTTCCGAAATTACCAGCTAATGGATTCCTTAAGATCCAACTGCGTGGTGTTTGAAAAGGCACTGAGACATTAATAACATTGGTTAAAGTTGGGCTGTTTAAACACGAAACATATATACAACTGTCTATTCTGGTGACATAACCAGCTTTGTGTAACGGTTAAAACGAACTATTATGAAAACTTAACCAGTTCATGTGTATTACTTCTTAGATTACTTCAATTTTAGAGTTTTAATTGGACGTTTCACCACTTAGCCCATTATATTTAAGTAACGCAACATTCTCAAACGAACTGCGTGTATAACAATCTGACTTCACATCATTAATACACTTTAACAGAAAGAATATCCCGCTAAAACTCCAAAATATCGGGGAAATGCAAATAATACAATACATATTCCAAAGTCACTATATAATTTCAAACACAACATGAAACAGCTGCACTCAACTACGATTTCTGTGCTGGTGCGAAATGAAACACCGTATACACATATGAAAATGTTGATTTTCATAGTGGCGCCGACACATTCCTTTGTCTGAAAAGTAAAAATAGACTAAATGATTAAAAGGTCTACGTCCACATACCATGTTGAATACAACACTATATTTATCAGCCGACTGTTAATTTTAACCCCAAATATTTGATGCGTATAGACACTGTATTAAAAGGAAATACACCAGTACCACTTGATCGAGGAAGACAAGTGTTCAGATCGCGATCATTACACAATTCACAGGTAAGTGCGTCACCGAGTTTAGCCGGGACAAAGTAGTACAAACTACATAACAACGGTGTTACTTTCGGAGTTACTCAAACTACATTTTCAAATTTATTTAATATTGTTGCGTCTAGAAACAACCCACCGTGGCCTGCCATATTTTAATAAATTAGATTTAGTACTTCAAAATGTTGTATAAATGTCTAACTCCAAATCTCAAATACACAAATGAATACGTTTGTGTCCCGTTAACAATTTTAACATAAAATATTGTAGTTGTCAAAACTTTGAATCCGCTTTTCAAAATGGAATTACTTTTCCAATACGTTGTTTGTATAGTTAGGCTTTACGAGTTGGCATATTCACAGAAATTTAGTTGATCAAACACTAGAATTACATTCATCTAACTGTTGGGGATATGTATACTTACGTCATATTATTAAAATAGTTACAAACGTGCAAAAATATGCGTTATCATACACAATCCTTTCAATAAAAGTGCGCAAACTAACCAACGTTTCACTCTTATTACACAGTATTTCAAATCTCGCAAATGCAGAATTGCGCCATATAAATATTTGAATTCAAACACTTTCTTTTGTAAACAATTTTTAAACCTCACTTTTATTGTGTAAATGCCTAAAGCCAAATCCCAAGTACACAAGAAAGACTTTTGAGTAATTAACAAACAGCAATTATATTTCTAGAATCAAAACTTTGAATTCGATTTGCAAATGGAATTACTTGTCGTTTCATTATTGTGATTGCGGTGATTTAACATAATATTGTTTCCCATGACGATCCAAAGGCACAAAGTAGTACCAAAATGCGTAAAAGACGTTTTTATTTATATTATCACATTCTTGTAACACACTGTTAGTCTTGCAACATGTGAAGAAGTCATGGCTTCTAAAGACACTCTAAAACCGTATGATCATAATAACAAAGACAAGGGTCCCATTAAGATAATTCATGAATATATTTTCAAACACAAAATGACACAGATTACAATATTTGTTAAGATGTGAAATGTTGAACGAGTTCGTGTTTTCATGACGCTCCATACTAATAATGACAATATAAAATGTATAAATAAGAGATCTGATACTCAACTATATTCCTAGGGAAACCCAACAAAATATTTAGTTTCAAGTTTGAGAGCTGTTAAAACGACGGCGACCTTTCCGTTCATATAGAATCAGTCTAGAATAATATTTCACCGCTAATTCTTTTACAAATCATATCATTCATAATTTTTGTTATTATATTTGATTGAGTAAATTCTTGGAAGAATCAAGGTTTGTGTTTCGCTTTTCAAAATAGGATTAGTTGTTCAGATAACATTTCGAATACAAGAGAAGTCTTTGTAACGACATTGAAATGTTTACATCTGTCTGTTTTCGAATAATTAGTAAATACAACATAGTAAGTCTATTTTCAAATATTTCATTGAATATGTTTGAAATATGCGAACAACAACGCTGCATCATAACTGTCAACCGTTTTAATGTTTCACCAAGTTATAATCTTGTATATATAATATGGAAATAACAGAAACACTATATTATATACTAATCTTTTGATAATGAATTATAAAATCAGATGTACAATAAATATAGATGAAACAGAGTAACACAAAGACATCTTTAAATGCATTCACAACAATGAATCGAGAATTTATTCAACTGCCACATGCCGCCTTTTAATAAATTCAATTTAGTACTTCAAATTGTTGTATAAATATCACATGCCAAATTGAATTACAAATGCAGAATATTTAAGCCAATGCGATAAATGGCCTTTAAAACGCAACGGTAATCATATTTCTAGTATCAAATTTTGAATCCGTTTTTCAAAATGGAATTACGCAAAAATAGTGAGGTTTGATGCGTTGAAGTTATTTAGAAACCAGAATTACAACGCACCAGTGATATTTGTTAAAAGGTTTTCGATTTCAAACACAACAATTGAACTTGAGCCAGTCGACTATTATTCTGACTTAGTAAGCTCTTACATTCCTCACCATTAGAACTACATATTAACCCACGGATATGTTAAAGTAATGAATAACAAAAGACAATAATATATCGACTTTTATTGTATACATGTCTAACTTCAAACCTCAAATCCACAAATGGAAACTTTTGTATTCCATGAATAACCAAGCGGATAAGCTATTAAAAATAGTAATTTCATTTCTAGAATCAAAACTTTGAATCCATTTTATAAATGGAATTGCATGAATTATCAATAAATGTGAGCTGACAAAGAAGAGAGACGGTTTTACGTTGAGGACGACCCTGACTACAACGGCGAAGACATGGAGTGAGTTAGCTAATTCTTATCTCTTTCGTAACTAATTACATGATGTGTTTAATATGGAATATGAGCTATTTCCGAAATTACCAGCTAATGGATTCCTTAAGATCCAACTGCGTGGTGTTTGAAAAGGCACTGAGACATTAATAACATTGGTTAAAGTTGGGCTGTTTAAACACGAAACATATATACAACTGTCTATTCTGGTGACATAACCAGCTTTGTGTAACGGTTAAAACGAACTATTATGAAAACTTAACCAGTTCATGTGTATTACTTCTTAGATTACTTCAATTTTAGAGATTTAATTGGACGTTTCACCACTTAGCCCATTATATTTAAGTAACGCAACATTCTCAAACGAACTGCGTGTATAACAATCTGACTTCACATCATTAATACACTTTAACAGAAAGAATATCCCGCTAAAACTCCAAAATATCGGGGAAATGCAAATAATACAATACATATTCCAAAGTCACTATATAATTTCAAACACAACATGAAACAGCTGCACTCAACTACGATTTCTGTGCTGGTGCGAAATGAAACACCGTATACACATATGAAAATGTTGATTTTCATAGTGGCGCCGACACATTCCTTTGTCTGAAAAGTAAAAATAGACTAAATGATTAAAAGGTCTACGTCCACATACCATGTTGAATACAACACTATATTTATCAGCCGACTGTTAATTTTAACCCCAAATATTTGATGCGTATAGACACTGTATTAAAAGGAAATACACCAGTACCACTTGATCGAGGAAGACAAGTGTTCAGATCGCGATCATTACACAATTCACAGGTAAGTGCGTCACCGAGTTTAGCCGGGACAAAGTAGTACAAACTACATAACAACGGTGTTACTTTCGGAGTTACTCAAACTACATTTTCAAATTTATTTAATATTGTTGCGTCTAGAAACAACCCACCGTGGCCTGCCATATTTTAATAAATTAGATTTAGTACTTCAAAATGTTGTATAAATGTCTAACTCCAAATCTCAAATACACAAATGAATACGTTTGTGTCCCGTTAACAATTTTAACATAAAATATTGTAGTTGTCAAAACTTTGAATCCGCTTTTCAAAATGGAATTACTTTTCCAATACGTTGTTTGTATAGTTAGGCTTTACGAGTTGGCATATTCACAGAAATTTAGTTGATCAAACACTAGAATTACATTCATCTAACTGTTGGGGATATGTATACTTACGTCATATTATTAAAATAGTTACAAACGTGCAAAAATATGCGTTATCATACACAATCCTTTCAATAAAAGTGCGCAAACTAACCAACGTTTCACTCTTATTACACAGTATTTCAAATCTCGCAAATGCAGAATTGCGCCATATAAATATTTGAATTCAAACACTTTCTTTTGTAAACAATTTTTAAACCTCACTTTTATTGTGTAAATGCCTAAAGCCAAATCCCAAGTACACAAGAAAGACTTTTGAGTAATTAACAAACAGCAATTATATTTCTAGAATCAAAACTTTGAATTCGATTTGCAAATGGAATTACTTGTCGTTTCATTATTGTGATTGCGGTGATTTAACATAATATTGTTTCCCATGACGATCCAAAGGCACAAAGTAGTACCAAAATGCGTAAAAGACGTTTTTATTTATATTATCACATTCTTGTAACACACTGTTAGTCTTGCAACATGTGAAGAAGTCATGGCTTCTAAAGACACTCTAAAACCGTATGATCATAATAACAAAGACAAGGGTCCCATTAAGATAATTCATGAATATATTTTCAAACACAAAATGACACAGATTACAATATTTGTTAAGATGTGAAATGTTGAACGAGTTCGTGTTTTCATGACGCTCCATACTAATAATGACAATATAAAATGTATAAATAAGAGATCTGATACTCAACTATATTCCTAGGGAAACCCAACAAAATATTTAGTTTCAAGTTTGAGAGCTGTTAAAACGACGGCGACCTTTCCGTTCATATAGAATCAGTCTAGAATAATATTTCACCGCTAATTCTTTTACAAATCATATCATTCATAATTTTTGTTATTATATTTGATTGAGTAAATTCTTGGAAGAATCAAGGTTTGTGTTTCGCTTTTCAAAATAGGATTAGTTGTTCAGATAACATTTCGAATACAAGAGAAGTCTTTGTAACGACATTGAAATGTTTACATCTGTCTGTTTTCGAATAATTAGTAAATACAACATAGTAAGTCTATTTTCAAATATTTCATTGAATATGTTTGAAATATGCGAACAACAACGCTGCATCATAACTGTCAACCGTTTTAATGTTTCACCAAGTTATAATCTTGTATATATAATATGGAAATAACAGAAACACTATATTATATACTAATCTTTTGATAATGAATTATAAAATCAGATGTACAATAAATATAGATGAAACAGAGTAACACAAAGACATCTTTAAATGCATTCACAACAATGAATCGAGAATTTATTCAACTGCCACATGCCGCCTTTTAATAAATTCAATTTAGTACTTCAAATTGTTGTATAAATATCACATGCCAAATTGAATTACAAATGCAGAATATTTAAGCCAATGCGATAAATGGCCTTTAAAACGCAACGGTAATCATATTTCTAGTATCAAATTTTGAATCCGTTTTTCAAAATGGAATTACGCAAAAATAGTGAGGTTTGATGCGTTGAAGTTATTTAGAAACCAGAATTACAACGCACCAGTGATATTTGTTAAAAGGTTTTCGATTTCAAACACAACAATTGAACTTGAGCCAGTCGACTATTATTCTGACTTAGTAAGCTCTTACATTCCTCACCATTAGAACTACATATTAACCAACGGATATGTTAAAGTAATGAATAACAAAAGACAATAATAATATATCGACTTTTATTGTATACATGTCTAACTTCAAACCTCAAATCCACAAATGGAAACTTTTGTATTCCATGAATAACCAAGCGGATAAGCTATTAAAAATAGTAATTTCATTTCTAGAATCAAAACTTTGAATCCATTTTATAAATGGAATTGCATGAATTATCAATAAATGTGAGCTGACAAAGAAGAGAGACGGTTTTACGTTGAGGACGACCCTGACTACAACGGCGAAGACATGGAGTGAGTTAGCTAATTCTTATCTCTTTCGTAACTAATTACATGATGTGTTTAATATGGAATATGAGCTATTTCCGAAATTACCAGCTAATGGATTCCTTAAGATCCAACTGCGTGGTGTTTGAAAAGGCACTGAGACATTAATAACATTGGTTAAAGTTGGGCTGTTTAAACACGAAACATATATACAACTGTCTATTCTGGTGACATAACCAGCTTTGTGTAACGGTTAAAACGAACTATTATGAAAACTTAACCAGTTCATGTGTATTACTTCTTAGATTACTTCAATTTTAGAGATTTAATTGGACGTTTCACCACTTAGCCCATTATATTTAAGTAACGCAACATTCTCAAACGAACTGCGTGTATAACAATCTGACTTCACATCATTAATACACTTTAACAGAAAGAATATCCCGCTAAAACTCCAAAATATCGGGGAAATGCAAATAATACAATACATATTCCAAAGTCACTATATAATTTCAAACACAACATGAAACAGCTGCACTCAACTACGATTTCTGTGCTGGTGCGAAATGAAACACCGTATACACATATGAAAATGTTGATTTTCATAGTGGCGCCGACACATTCCTTTGTCTGAAAAGTAAAAATAGACTAAATGATTAAAAGGTCTACGTCCTCATACCATGTTGAATACAACACTATATTTATCAGCCGACTGTTAATTTTAACCCCAAATATTTGATGCGTATAGACACTGTATTAAAAGGAAATACACCAGTACCACTTGATCGAGGAAGACAAGTGTTCAGATCGCGATCATTACACAATTCACAGGTAAGTGCGTCACCGAGTTTAGCCGGGACAAAGTAGTACAAACTACATAACAACGGTGTTACTTTCGGAGTTACTCAAACTACATTTTCAAATTTATTTAATATTGTTGCGTCTAGAAACAACCCACCGTGGCCTGCCATATTTTAATAAATTAGATTTAGTACTTCAAAATGTTGTATAAATGTCTAACTCCAAATCTCAAATACACAAATGAATACGTTTGTGTCCCGTTAACAATTTTAACATAAAATATTGTAGTTGTCAAAACTTTGAATCCGCTTTTCAAAATGGAATTACTTTTCCAATACGTTGTTTGTATAGTTAGGCTTTACGAGTTGGCATATTCACAGAAATTTAGTTGATCAAACACTAGAATTACATTCATCTAACTGTTGGGGATATGTATACTTACGTCATATTATTAAAATAGTTACAAACGTGCAAAAATATGCGTTATCATACACAATCCTTTCAATAAAAGTGCGCAAACTAACCAACGTTTCACTCTTATTACACAGTATTTCAAATCTCGCAAATGCAGAATTGCGCCATATAAATATTTGAATTCAAACACTTTCTTTTGTAAACAATTTTTAAACCTCACTTTTATTGTGTAAATGCCTAAAGCCAAATCCCAAGTACACAAGAAAGACTTTTGAGTAATTAACAAACAGCAATTATATTTCTAGAATCAAAACTTTGAATTCGATTTGCAAATGGAATTACTTGTCGTTTCATTATTGTGATTGCGGTGATTTAACATAATATTGTTTCCCATGACGATCCAAAGGCACAAAGTAGTACCAAAATGCGTAAAAGACGTTTTTATTTATATTATCACATTCTTGTAACACACTGTTAGTCTTGCAACATGTGAAGAAGTCATGGCTTCTAAAGACACTCTAAAACCGTATGATCATAATAACAAAGACAAGGGTCCCATTAAGATAATTCATGAATATATTTTCAAACACAAAATGACACAGATTACAATATTTGTTAAGATGTGAAATGTTGAACGAGTTCGTGTTTTCATGACGCTCCATACTAATAATGACAATATAAAATGTATAAATAAGAGATCTGATACTCAACTATATTCCTAGGGAAACCCAACAAAATATTTAGTTTCAAGTTTGAGAGCTGTTAAAACGACGGCGACCTTTCCGTTCATATAGAATCAGTCTAGAATAATATTTCACCGCTAATTCTTTTACAAATCATATCATTCATAATTTTTGTTATTATATTTGATTGAGTAAATTCTTGGAAGAATCAAGGTTTGTGTTTCGCTTTTCAAAATAGGATTAGTTGTTCAGATAACATTTCGAATACAAGAGAAGTCTTTGTAACGACATTGAAATGTTTACATCTGTCTGTTTTCGAATAATTAGTAAATACAACATAGTAAGTCTATTTTCAAATATTTCATTGAATATGTTTGAAATATGCGAACAACAACGCTGCATCATAACTGTCAACCGTTTTAATGTTTCACCAAGTTATAATCTTGTATATATAATATGGAAATAACAGAAACACTATATTATATACTAATCTTTTGATAATGAATTATAAAATCAGATGTACAATAAATATAGATGAAACAGAGTAACACAAAGACATCTTTAAATGCATTCACAACAATGAATCGAGAATTTATTCAACTGCCACATGCCGCCTTTTAATAAATTCAATTTAGTACTTCAAATTGTTGTATAAATATCACATGCCAAATTGAATTACAAATGCAGAATATTTAAGCCAATGCGATAAATGGCCTTTAAAACGCAACGGTAATCATATTTCTAGTATCAAATTTTGAATCCGTTTTTCAAAATGGAATTACGCAAAAATAGTGAGGTTTGATGCGTTGAAGTTATTTAGAAACCAGAATTACAACGCACCAGTGATATTTGTTAAAAGGTTTTCGATTTCAAACACAACAATTGAACTTGAGCCAGTCGACTATTATTCTGACTTAGTAAGCTCTTACATTCCTCACCATTAGAACTACATATTAACCCACGGATATGTTAAAGTAATGAATAACAAAAGACAATAATATATCGACTTTTATTGTATACATGTCTAACTTCAAACCTCAAATCCACAAATGGAAACTTTTGTATTCCATGAATAACCAAGCGGATAAGCTATTAAAAATAGTAATTTCATTTCTAGAATCAAAACTTTGAATCCATTTTATAAATGGAATTGCATGAATTATCAATAAATGTGAGCTGACAAAGAAGAGAGACGGTTTTACGTTGAGGACGACCCTGACTACAACGGCGAAGACATGGAGTGAGTTAGCTAATTCTTATCTCTTTCGTAACTAATTACATGATGTGTTTAATATGGAATATGAGCTATTTCCGAAATTACCAGCTAATGGATTCCTTAAGATCCAACTGCGTGGTGTTTGAAAAGGCACTGAGACATTAATAACATTGGTTAAAGTTGGGCTGTTTAAACACGAAACATATATACAACTGTCTATTCTGGTGACATAACCAGCTTTGTGTAACGGTTAAAACGAACTATTATGAAAACTTAACCAGTTCATGTGTATTACTTCTTAGATTACTTCAATTTTAGAGATTTAATTGGACGTTTCACCACTTAGCCCATTATATTTAAGTAACGCAACATTCTCAAACGAACTGCGTGTATAACAATCTGACTTCACATCATTAATACACTTTAACAGAAAGAATATCCCGCTAAAACTCCTTTGGTTTGAAATTGTTTATGAAAATTGATAGCTAGATGAGTATATGAATATAAAATTAATAATATAAAATTAATAATTTTCACTTCAACATTTATATTCAGCTCTAGGCAAATATATCGTATTTATAGTTGCTAGTAATTAATTTATGCGTGTGTTCATGGATGCTTGTATTGTTGATACTTTTGAATCTGCACTTGCTTGGTTATTTGTTATTTTGGCTTGAATTTAATTTTATACATTATTAATGTTTGTGTTAATCGTTTACTAAGCAGACGTTAACGAAGCATCTGCCTTTGAATAGTTACCAGTTATATAACTATTAGTTAAACCAAAATTGTAAGCGATTAATGAATTGAGAGATGATACATTATTGATTATAGATTATTCTACTAAGATGTTATTTGCTTGTATTGTTTATGATATTTGAGTAAAATTTCCTTTTATATAGTTCTATAGTAAACTGTTGTTTAAAGCTATATATTGACTAAGTTAAGTTACATTATTGATTAAAATGTTTTGTTAGTTTAAAAATTGAGACTTTATCAAATTTTCAAGAGATGTGTAATTAGATTGCAAATTATTATATTACTATGTGTAGTTAGCTTGTATTCTAGTTTACAGCTATGTATTATTTCCTTGCAGCCACGAACTAAGCTAACTGAAATTGTTTTAAAGTTAAGTTAACATAAATTACTTTTCGGTATCAATTTTTGCATCTAAGATACTTATTTTTGAGTTTAACTCTTGATTTAGTAAATCGATTTAATTCAGCACATTTACACAACTAACATCATTAAATATGTAACCATACGCGCATTTACAGACTTAGCTGTTAAATTCAAAGGGAAACTTACAAATATATTTGTCGTTAACAATTTCTCCATTTTACAAATTATCCAAGCATAAACCATACACATAATGATTCTAGCACACTAAGTTGCAATCAGAATTAACAGTCCCTACCACAGTTAAGGCTATACTGTTTTGTCCAACTATTAATGAGTCTACACATGTAATAAAACTAGCAAGAGTAACAGTTGTTGATACATTTACGTACGATGAAATTAACCCATTGTATTGACTTTACACATAATTGAAGCCAGATAGTTTCGTTTTATCAATACTAATTTTCTAAATTTGATTTACAATTCTATTAACAATACCTGCTGATTAATAACTCGAAAACCTGTATGAAATATTTGTGTTTACTATAATTATTGTGTTCTGCGATTCCTACATTATTCCAGACACAAAAGTTCCATTTGCTATATATGTCAGTGAGCTGTTATCTATCTGAACATCGCACTAAATACAAATTAATGCACTGTTTACTGTTGAAAAATTAATTGTTATGTTTATGATGCAATCTTAGACATAATTAGTTTTACTATTAAAGCCGAAAACAGCAAACGATTCTAAATTCATTAAATCTACAATCAATTAAGAAGACTAAATTGTGTTTGAATATATGAATATCGAATCAACTTTATTTGTGAGTACTAAGTTATTACTCACAACAAGATTATTAATGTTTTAAGTCTTTTAACAAAAAATATAATTGTTGTCATCTAACATTAGCTATTTAGAACACAATGATGTATTTTAAATTGTAGATATTGACATAAAGTAAGTAATAGAAGATATCATATTTTTGTATTTATTCTTATAAATATTCCAATTAATTAGACAACGAACGCTGGAACACAAACTAGTATAAAACCTAAGAAGGTATAATCAAGTGCAGCTCAGCCAAGAGATCCAATACATAAACTCAACCATCTTAGAATCGAAGAATACAGATACATGTAACACCTAGACGAACCAAGCTATCAATATTCAAAAACAAGTTGTTGTGAACAATTTCAATTGCAACAACATTACAGTGTTTCACAGTTAAAAGGTTTTCAAAAGTGAGATATGCGGTTATAATCATAATATGTTATTATATTAGGTACAAGGAAACTATATGAACTTTTGTGTTTCCACTCCAAATACAGAAATGCCAAAACATGAAGATTAACTATAAAGATGAAGACTATATTGACCATAAGTTGAGAATCATTGTTTTCTCTAAAGATAATCACTATAAATCTAGTTTATTGTACTAGCTCATAACTTTGAACGACTATCTATATAGCATATGAAGTTAGACACTTTTAAGATTCGGACGGCTAGCTAATAATTGCTTAATGACTTCGTACCTGATACAAATATATTACTAAAAGTTTCAAAAAATGTGTTAGTTGTTGTTATAAAACAATAGAAATATGAAATTTCTCGATTTGAAGTGGAGGAATTGAGTTGAAGTGACATAAAAGTTCATAGTATATGCCTAGACCTTAACATTAATTATATTAATTTTACAAGGATTATCACTTTCTGTAAATTCCGTCTACTTTTAACTGTGAAAAGAGAACTGTGAAAAGAACCAAAATACCTATAAATATATAATATAATAATTAAATTAATTAGTAAGGATATATAACTATATCTTAGATAGTTAAGACAATAAATATATCTAAATATATGATATCTTCTATTACAATATAATTAATGTTAATTAGAACTAGGAAATCAAATAATATTTGCATAAATAATATATAACTTGGAAATATGTAATATACATATTGTTAACGAAAAAGTGAAATTAATAATTTAGTTGTTAAGAACAATTTGTTATTTGCAACTCAGCAAAGTAATATTTTCCTACAAACTACAATGGTACAAAAAGTGTTTGTTAATTCTAGTATTTTTGATGCAAAAAGTTTTTAGCTTTTCATAACAAATTAATAAATATTAATAACTGATTCGACTATTAATATTACAATAGCGAAATTCATATCGAGTGCGTCTTTAATTTGTTAGTAATGTGACATTGTTATTTAAACAGCAATATTGGTTTTTGTTGCACATGGATAATATTTAAGTGCAATTATGTCCAGTGCAAATAACACAATTAGTATAGCAAACACCAACATTCAATATAGATTCAAATCAATGTATTCAGCTGCAATTACTCAAAATATTAATAGTGTTGTTAAGTGTTTTAACATTAATAATTCGAAAATTATTGGAATGAACATAAATGAGAATAATAAAATAAATCAATTATTCTGTTTGTATTCCTTGTAATAGTAAGTAATTAATATCAGTAATTTAACTGTATGTACAAATTCTATTCTGTCTCATAGCTAAATAGTTATACAAGGTGCAATAATTTCTTAATGCAGTAATATTTGCGGGTTGTAACATTTTACTTTTGGGCTGTGTTTAAGCTCTCTCTAACTTGGAGTTATTGTAATGAATAAATATTAATGCATAGATAATGCATACTATAACGGAGAAAGCTGTGTCTGTTATGATAAATATATTTACAATTCTAGCAGTAATATATGTGTAGATATATTGAAAGAATTTCAAATATTTAACGAAAGTTTATAAGACAATATATTAATTGAAGAACATAAGTAACTTGAGTCATTTCAATTTCAGAACGATGTTTTGGTTAACAGCACAACTAATTATTTGACAAATATGACCCAAGTGATATATGCACTTGGGGAACAGCACAAAGCTAACAATTCGTTATATAATTAGAAGCAAACTGATTATTCTACTTTAATTCAATAATATTTATAGAATAACTTAACTAACTTAACAACACAGTACTCAGCTTCTAACATTAATATTCTTAACTAATTAGGTTCCAGCAGCACTTAAATAACGAACTTCTTGACAGCGTAAGTTTTATTGCAAAATCAGAATATAATCAGTAATAATGTAACTATCACATCCCGCATAGTCAGTAACTTTTCCGTTTTAAGCACAAGTATAGCATCACAAATACAGTCACTAGGAGTTTAAACAACTTAAAGCTATTAAAAGACGAATACGAATATCAACTCAATATTTAACACGTTGACAAACACTTTAACGTATAATACTAATCTATAAAATACAAAAATAGATTAAACTCAAGCAAATTATGAAACTTAGATGAATGCAGCTTCGAGTGCATTTGATACCAGTTTAGCTAATGTTCTTACGTATGTTGACAGTGTTTATATGAGAAGAAAAGATGTTAAACCTCCAATCCCGAAATGCACTGGTTATAATGATGGGAGATGAGATAAATACTGTCCTTATATTGGTATATGTTGCTATTACATTGCAGCATTCAACGCTGTAATAGTCGGGAAACCTTATGAATATTTCCTTTGTAGTACGGTCAAAAGCCAAATGTAATATGGAGGACATTATATTAATAAAGCAGATGGCAACTGTTGGCGTTGATTGTATTTAAATTACTTATTTATAGATGTTTTTATTTATATCATATACTATATATATCCACTCACTTTACTTTCGTTTATACTGGTTCAGTATCGTGTTCTAAAGCTTTGAGGGCATCAAAGGTATGCTCCTTCATCTAGAAGAAGCGCCTTCAGAAGAACGAGTCACTCGATTCTCATAAACATATTCTCATAAACATATAAATATATAATATTAATCACTATATAATATAATATAGTCTTCCAATATATCTTAAATATCTCACAGCTTGCAGTCCTTGAAGTGCTCTTTAATCTTCCTGACGTAGAAGAAGTTGAAAATGACGTAAACGACCGCGAACAAAACGCTCGTGGTCACGAAAATGCTCTCCATTTTCCTGCTCTCCTTCTCAACATCCACTATGTTCCTCACTTCTGTTTGAATTCGGGCCGTTTCCTCCACCAAATCCATCAGTTATTTCGCCTTCATCGCGTTCAGACCGGTTCCAAGGTGGAGCTCTGTGTCCGTTCTCTGGGTTGCTCCGTCGGTGAATTCAACGTCAATTCCGAATTTGTGGAGCTTCTAACGCTAATTGAGCGATTTAATGCAAGCCTTTATTTAACCGTCAACTTGGGTGTTAATGGTAACTGAGCCGTTGGTGTCCAGTTGCACGTACGAAATTTCAGTATTATTCGCGTCATACACTGTTAACGCAACATCTGGGATGTAATTCATGTCGGACGAAGACTTATCGTACTTTCGCGTGTTCAAGTTGAATATGATCTTGTAGTTGAACTTGGCCGGGAAATCAACCAAATAATCGTAGTAATAGCACTTCTAACCAAATTAAGGGATCTCGGTGATCACTGACAGTATTTGCTACAAAAGGATCATTTGAAGTGGCTGAGATATTCAAATCCATATATTAATTAAACTAATCATAACACAAAAATGAATAAGAAGGTGAAGATAAACGTCATTTAATAAGCTACATAAGTATTTATACTGTCGTTACCAATACTATATTGTTGCTAACAAACATTAAAATAGTTAGTATGCTATTGTAGTGCAGAGGTATAAGCGTCGTGCCAAGACCTTTGTCGCTCTAGTTCAATTCCCAGTGATTACAAAATTCTTAAAGAATCTCATGTTGAATTTGTAAAGGATTATGATTGGAATTGTTTTATACATTTATGTATTACTTTCTTTTTATCTATATACATCTATATAATAGATAGAATCATTCATATTTGTCTTCCTATCCATTTTTCAATTTCTGCTTCATTATTGTCTCCTTAGTATTTTACATATTTACCTTATTTAACCATAATAATTTGCAATCCCTCTTTCTCCATATAATCAACTAAATCAACTCCTTTATATCTATAATAAGCGTCTCTGCTATAACCAACGTGAACTACAACATTAAGTTTATCTTTGTATTTTTTAGCTATTTTATAATTGAGAACAGACGGCTTTTCATTTGGACTAAACACAAATAATATGTTTGCTTTTTGAGCATTTCCAGAAATTAATTCTCTTGCTGATGAATTAGACTCGATTTATATGAATGGTTTTCTATGATGTTAGGCTGCCCAGCTAAACAGATTTTTAGTAGTTGGTATTCCACGATAAACTTTTGACTTCTTATTTTCGTTGTGATTGTATAATTTTAATGTAGGATATTCAGTTATGTTTTATTTTTAACATAAATTGTCGTTATTAGGATCCTAACAATTAATAGAATAACAATCTACAACATGAGTTAAGTTTTCACAAACATTTTACATGGCTAATTAAAGCTTTTCACATTTAGTACAGTTGGGAATAGAAAAGAATACCATCATGGTGTAATTCAATTAACCTTTGGTGTTGAATTCCTTTCCTACAATTGGATGAATTTCCTACAGTGAAATCAACAAAGTAAGCATTTGGAGTGAAATAAATTATATTATTATGTCATATATTTTGTATATATTCAAAAATATTATGAAAGTTATTCAACAAATGATGAAAAATTTCGATTATCTATTTTAACTATTAATTATTCTTCTAATTCAATAAATATTAGCTTATATCACTTTATTGATAATTGAATTATTTAAATTCTCATTTTGCTATTTAAACAATGAAGCAATCATAATTGTTATTTATTTGATTATTTATAGGAATTGCTGTGTAGCTTACGTTTTATAGATCTTATGGAGCTTTTAGCAATAAATAATATTTATCATTTGTACAATAATATTCTATTAAAGTCAGTCCATTATTAATATTTAGTATTTCTTGTTCAAACAGTAAATTTTTTAAAAGTGTATAAATTTATTCTAATTCTAATTTAATTGAATCAAGAAATTTAATTTTGTGTAATTCCACTATTTTAACTGAAGGGTTAACTGTTGTAAGAAGTTGCTTAAAACTCAATGTCATTGGAGTGGTTTAATATATATTTAATAATATATTTATAGATAGTGTTTAATATAATTCCTTTTCAAAAATGTAAACATAAGTAGAATCAATAACATAATAGCATAAAATTCATTCGTCATAAGTCATCTTTTCCAATTGTATTTAAAATAGCAACCTTAAGTTTCTTTTTATTTTCGTATATCGGTTTAATTTTACGGCCAAGTGCAGGAACACATACTATTATAAAACAACTTCCAATCGCGATGACACCAAGAGTTATAATCATATTTTCTGCCTTTGATGTGAATACAGAAAGATCATTTTTGTAAAAAGCGCTAAAAGCGACAGTTTCTACAATTTTACCAGCTAGAGAAAATTAAATATATTATAATAGTTAATTTGATGATGACGCTGAGTCTATATAATCAGCTAAAAAGGCGTTTTCATCTTTAGTTATTGGTAATTTGATTGTGTAATGAAAATCTGTGTTCAAATAGTTGTAATAAATGTGAGTTGATAGTTTACTTGTTGTTGAAACGTTTGTGAAGTTAAGTGTAATGTCAATTTTTTGTCCATCAATTAGATTACATTATTTTGAGTTTGAATTTTTGTTTATTTCAACTTCTATGTGATCTGCGTTTAAATATGCGCTTGATGTGGTGAAACAAGAATCTGTGATGTGATTTACTGTTTGGCTCATGGCTTTCACGAGTACGTTAGCTTTGTAGAACAAAACTTACATGCTCATTTGTAAATCGGTGCTTGTGAGCAATCTCTATAGATTTTGTGCGCAATCATCTTCTTCTACCATGTCGCACGAGATGATGCTCCTTCCTGTTGTGAATCCATACTTGGACAGTTTCATCGTGAGTCCCATTGGTTCCTCGCGTGCGATTTCCGTGCCCGATTTTGGTACAAATTTCTACGTTAAGCTGAAATCCTTCTTTATTTGCAGTGAGTGTCCGTAAAGAGTTGCAACTATTTAATCCGGCTGAACATTGTAAATAATATCAAGGTTGTATTTATCAGATATTTTCCCATTGAATCCTGGCTCAGAAATAACAGTTGAGTTTGTTACAGTGTCAAAATAAGCCGTTCCGGCTTAAACTGTCAAATTCACCTCAGAAAACGCTCCACTGTAAGAGGAGAACTGGTAATTGGCCGTTTAGACAGCGGCTATTAAGGGAACTGTTGCTTATTAGAACGTAAACTGAGCCTGTAAAAATTAAATCCCGCTTGTGAATGAAGTGGGAACGATGAATTTAAAAGTGTTGAAAGAGGTGGAAGAAAGTGGAGTGGAAGAAGAGGTGAAACCAGTATTAAGTAAGAGCTTTTCATAGCGCTCGATAGAGCCGGATTCGTAGATTATGAACAAATCGGCTTGGAGGAGTGGAAGTAACTAAGTTGGGTCGGCTGAGATCAATTACGGGCATGAACCCGAAGGTTAATGAGAAATAGAGATGGAGCCGAAATCAATGACCGCAGACGCTGACTAGAAGCAATTTATCTACAAACCACGCCTGGTGTCCACAGCACCCATTACTATGCGCGTGAAATGAATCGCAGACTCCATAGTTACAATAACCTAATCAGAAGAGAAATAATCATCGTTGGTGCACTTCACACACGGAATCGCCAACGCAATTGAAGACGAGTAATTAAAATCAAATAAGATGTAGGAATTCGGAATAAAATTACCACCACCGTCTACCAAAGATGTAGCGAAAATAGTAACATTAATTCCACGAGGTAACTAATTGCATTCAGTCTTTCCCGTCGATTATAGCTAAACGATAAAAAATCGTACGCCATTTTACTTAATAAATCTAATATATGTTGATGAGCTATAACAATCTACGATTTCAGTCTTCTAATCAATTGATTTTTCGAGGAGTATTTGCTACAATAAATATACAATCATTATTGATGTGGTATTTAAGATCGCTAGATACTTATACTATTAAACTATATTGTTTTTTAACTTGTATAGAGACCTTTCCATAGCAAAGTATTTAATTTCTCAAGTTACACTAATTCCAATTATTTTTTAATCAAGAATTTATTACGAGCTTTATTAAAAATATAATATACATTTAAAATGTAGTTTGATCACATGAAATTACAATTTGAAAACACTGCTTTTTTATACAATGATTATTATTTAATATTTAATTATTTATTGTGACACTTCAAAATGTTGTATAATTTAAGATACTAGAGTTATAACATTGTTCCCCGCACTAAACTTAGAAGCAATATGCGTTGCCGCTTCCAAAGATTCATACCAGCCATCCCAAAGATAGTTACAAAGATAACTTCCGAGGTCAACAATGTTAGTTCAAGTGCCGAACTAACTTAGGTTGTCTGAGGAAGCTATTCAGAGTGACAATCCTAGAAGATGAGGTATGATGTTGAGATTAGTTTGTGGTAACGTTACGTGTAACTAAGTTTGGATTTGTGGATTGTCATGATTTATGAGATGAAGATGGAATGATTGAATTGAGCCTTAGTACTGATGATAAGGGTACAGTTAAGTGAGTCATTTTATATTTAAATTATACTTGTGGTTTTATCTTTCATTTTTGTTTCCAATCTAAGTGATTCTGTTCTATTTATCTATCATATTTATCAACAAATATAATACATATTTAAATCATTTATTGCAAATTTTGAACTGTTATAAGTCTTAGTCTGTAGGAAGTGATGACATAATATTTGAATTTGAATTATATATTAATTAAGCTCTTTCTTTCACTTTAGGTCTATATAATTTAAAAGGTTTCTTTAGTTTCTGAATAGAATCTAAATATTCTACAACTAGTTGTAAAACTTTCGATCCACATTGCAGATTCTTCGTACTTATTGTGTTGCACTCTGAATACTAGATTTAATTTGTTGCGTCAAAAAGTATAATGAGTTGTCATAAAGTTTGTCATCAGATTCAGATTCGCTATTTTCTAAAGTCATTTGGAGTTTCGCACACGGCAAACTTTTCTGAGACCTAAATATCCAAGCCGCACTGTATGAAGAGTTTTTGGTTTTGATCTGGGACAAACGGCTTGGAACTTTTGGGGAGTTTCTGTTCTTCATTTGGGATGTGGATTTAGATTTGAAGACAACTATATATTTGGTGTTAAAAGATATATTGCGTCAAACCCTATAAATCATAATATGAATTCGAATCTGTATTTGATTTGCCTTAAGATTCTAAATATTACTGCTTATAGCTGTAAATTTATAAAATGTTCAAAAGAGTGATAAATTACTCTGGTGAAATTTGAATTAGTTTTAAATGAAAATATCTGTTATATAGCTTTCAAAAATCAGTGAATAGAGTATATAAAATATTGAACTAGGATAACAGTACATCACTTAATCAACAATATATCGTCCACGAAGTAGTGAATAACATTTCTCTAGTTCTAGAACAATATTTGAATATTTTGCATCTGGGTATATAAATGTCTTTCAACTTTACAGATTCTTTACACCTGTTGTGATGTGCTCTGTATACTTGATCTTATCAGCTGCGTTAAAAACGAAAATGAATTTACATCGAATTCGTCATCTGATTCCGTCTCACTGTAATCCATAGTCATTTGGAGAGTAGTGCACGGCACGCTTTTATATGATCTGAAGTAGCTCGCAGTGCTACTTGGAGCACTAATTGTTTTAATCTAGGACAGGCGGCTGGGAACTTTAGGGGTAGTTCTGCTTTTCATTGAGAGGTGGTTTAGATTTGAAGACGAATATTTGCTTATATTTTTACACAATATGTGCCGTCCAACAATATAAATCACAATATGAATTCGAATCTGTATTTGATGTGTATGTGAGATCTTAGTATTTGTATTTTTATGAATCTTTTCTTCAGATAATATAGTCACTCACATAAGGACACTATTATCTTTTGGATTTGACTTTGAATGTCTAACATATTTTAAGATTTAAAAGAGATTTAGTGTAGCTATTTATTAAATAAGTGTCTAACCTGGTAATTAAATCTGCAATGTAATTATTTACAAGTTCAACTTTAGTTATGGAATTAACCAAATTTTCTAGATGATATAATGATTATCAATAATACATCACTTTAACACAAGTATTTCATCTACCAAGTAGTGAATGATATTCATTTAATTTCTGAACAGAATCTGAATATTTTCTAGCTGAGTGTCGCAGTAGCGTCCGACGTTTCCGACGCGCTGTATCTGCAGCTTTGTCGTTTTGATTTTGTCTTGGATGCGCAGTTTAACTTCAGCCAGTTCATCGTCAACTAACTCGCTTTCGGACTCGCTTGCTATAAAACTGCTCTAGAGCTGGAGCTACACGTGTGGCATTTGTCTTTTCATACTGTACATTGGTGTCATGCTGCTTGATGCTTCGGAGCTGGTTAGAATTCTAGATAGGCGGCTTGGAATTTTAGGCGTTCTGTATTTCATTGAAGTGAAATATTTCAAAGATAATTCTATTTAAATATGTACACTTTAAGTACACGTCGAATGACTTTAAACACTTTCAAATTCCAATACGAATTCGAATTTGATTCGATAATCTTCCTTTGTCTTGGATTATTGATAAATGACACAAATAGCTTAGTATAATAATGTATAATACTATTTAGGAATACAATTCGAATCAAATTCTTATGTAATCTTACAGCAGCTAATAGCTGGTTATAATTCTATAATAGAATGCAAATTAGAAGTACAAACTAAAAATATAAATTATTTGGTTAATTTAATGATTAAATTAACCAAATAATTTATATAATTTTAAATTTTAATCCACTAATTGTATATGTAATAAATTAATTCTATTGAACTGTAGCGACCTTACGAACCTAATCAAGTTCCAGAAGGTACAAAAATATAAATAACTATTCTATATTTTTAATCTAGTTTAAAATATTTCTAAGGATTACCCTACGATATCTAATAACTAATAACTTTTCTATATTTTAAATCCAATATAAAATATTGACAAATAATTATTCAGAATATTCTATGTTGCGAGACTGCGAACCAAATGAAGTTCCTCCCGGTTCCAGACGCGACCAAGAAGCAGCTCTACGCATGCGGTTCTCTGAACATGATAGTTCCAGGCAGCGGGCTCCTGCTCCTCTCCGCTAGAACCTTCGAGATGAGAGGCGTGTTCGTCGCCTGCTTGCAGTTCGCGACCTGGTTCTTCGTGTTCGGCTGGGTGTGGGCAGTTATAAACGGATGCAAGATGATCAGAAAGGGGAAAACTTAAGAATGAATATTTTATAATTTCTCACTCGCTTATGCTGTAGTACGAGATGTTCTTGTTCTTCCCCTCGCCCTGGAAGTGGTTCTGCTTCATGTGCACTCTGGCCGCGTGGGTGTTGTCGCGCAAGAGCTGCATCAGCGAAGCCGGTTCGATGCTTTGCGACTCGCTCTGAGACGCGTTGACATGTGAGTTTACAAGAGGCTTGACGACGGGCATCTGTTGCTTCAGTCCAAGCGGGGGAAGGCTGTGCGTTGAGTTCTGGGGAGTCAGAGCAGCACCTACTTTGATTCTGGAAAGGACGTTCGGAACCTTGATCTGCATTCTAGATGTGGAATACAAATTTAGGTAGTGCTTGGAATCGGGCTAGTAACAGGTCTGGATTAAATTATATGAAATTTCAAAGCGAGTTCGAACTATATATTGCGATTTGATTCGCACATAATTAATATTAATAATAACCTATCTAAAGAGTAAAGTAAATTTGAATTCAAAAGTGTTGAATTCGAATACGATAACTTAATTTCAAATCGTAATACAATTTAAGTTAACTTGAATTCTGCATTTTGGCTCTAAAAGTATCACAGCGAATAGAAATAATTCAAATAATATAAATTCACTTTCATATTTATTCGATGAAAAATTATATTACAGTAATTATAATATTAGGTAATAACTGTAGTAATTACCTAATTCTAAATATTTTCACCACATAAATACCACCATTAATAACAAACGTTCACTCAAATATTGTCATCCAACTCAACTTTTCAGATTACCAATATAGCTTCATTCGTCCACGCTGAAGTAGGAAACGTTCTTGTTTTGCCCGGCGTTGTTCTGGATGTTGTGGTGCTTCATGTGCACCATTGCCGCGTGGGTGTTGTCTCGCAGGAGCTGCATCATGGAGGGAAACAGAACGTCCTCGTTATCGCTCTAGTTGGTCTGACAGAGTCTTTGCTTACTAACTAACGGCATCTGTCTCCTGATCCCGCACACGGGCGGCAGACTGGAGGTATCTGAGTTATGATGAGATATCACTTCTCTGGCTTTAATCTGGGCCAGTTTGGTTGGAACCTTGAACATCTGAAGTGGAAGTTGAGTTGATAATACGGTACTACTATAGAGTAGGCCACAGGAAAGATTCTTGATGAGAATAATTACTTCTTGTGTTATTGCAATTCAATTCATTCCATTCGAATATTATCTAGTTTCCCATTAGAAATTAGAAAGTATAGTATTGTATTGTAAGTGATAGAGCATAAAATAATTTAAGCAGACTCACATATTAATTTATAATTTAATCATCATGAAGTTAGTTGGTTAATACACTGAAATTAATTATTTAATATCTACTAATCAATGATTTTCGCAAAATATTATTAAATTCAAAGATGCGTCAAACTGACTCATTTTGTTTCTTCGCATATTGTGAGATCATAATAATGTTTAACAAATTCCCTTCTTAACTGCGAAGTATATATAAATTAATGAATTAAACAAATTAATATTTCTATTGGATGCTTTATGGCATCAGTAACTTACATAATTTATAATACTAAATTGTTTAATCTTTGTATTATTAATTTGTTTAACTAAATTAATTTGTTATTAAACTAGTATAAATGGCTAGTGTAAATAACAGAGATTATATAATTTAATGTGCGTGGTAATATCAATCTGCGACAATACTTCGTTTTCCACCCCATTACACTATAGAAGATATGTTTGTCTTCGGCTCTCCGTCACGTCCTCCCACGCGTGCAGAGTGTTTTGTCGCGAGAACCCCTAAGTATATACCAGCCACTGTATAGAAATAATTTTAGAACTGCAGCCCCTCCTGCTCTCGTTTGACCATCCTGGCGAATGAGAAGACGCGAAAAAGTAACGCTTAGATCCCAGATATGAATCGTGAGAGTTTTATTCTGTAAACCATTTCAAAGGGCTTTGTGTTAAACAATATAGTGTACACAAAAAATATATAACGTAACGAACTAACTCAGTACACAAACTACAGACGACAAAATTTACGCGGTGAATAGTCAAATATCGTGAAATGCAATTAGTTAACCGATCGTAAAAATTAATAAATTAAGGTATGGAAAAACCTAAGAACGATTGCGGAAAAGAACTCCCTAGAAAAGCAAACGTAGATAAGTACGGAAGACACGGAAAAAGTTAACTAACTGGCTCCGTACATTATAAGCGAACGGTAGAAAATAGAGAAGCGTATTCATAGCGCACATTCTCCAACATATCATAAAGCACCAATTCAGCGACAAACGAACATCTAAGAAGCTTCTCGTTTGAAAATTCGCCAGATGAGACAAAATTAGTTTAAACCGAAGGGATTCTAAACTAATCTCTAAGATCACTTCACACATGCAATTAGCTCTGTGCAGATATTTGATCCACTAAGCGAATATGAAACTAAAAAGCGTAATCTAGAACGACGGAAATGGAGCGCTTAAACTATAGAGTGAGTATAATATTTATATAGTCCTTCATAATATGTTAGATGCTAAATATATTCAAGATTACATTTCTAGATGTTAATATTAAATTACTATAAAATTATATATCTCACCATCAAGAATATCATCCACAAAATAGTAAATTCAATGTTTTTTAGTTTTATAACGCTTATTGGTTGACTTTATAAGTAATCATTATATAAGTATTTAAATAGTTACAGTTGAAGTGAAAATACGTAGAATTAGTGAAACACGCAAATATAGAGCTATCTGTGTTGTAATGAAGAATACCGGAATCAACGCATTCAAACAGTTTTAAATATTCAAACACAAATCGTATGTTGACAATACTTTACAATTTGTTGTTTTCGTATAATCGCTTAAACTTCAGAGAACGTGATCGTTTTGGTTACTCTGATATCTATTGATATCTTTAACACAGTTCCAATTTACTCTGAGATTATATTCATGTTCAATTAATATTATCTTGAAATTAATTATTCTTACATATTCGAGTTAGATTCAGTAAATGAAAGAATAAAGACATATCGATCTCCATACATCGCAATGAAGAATATGCGCACTTTTATATAAATACATTCAAACAGTTTTAAATATTCAAACACAATCTAAATATAGATAATCTTCCTCACTACCATAATTGAACTCTATCAAAATTTTGGACTCCACTTCCAATGTTCACTATATTAGCAATCCTGTCCGACTACCTTCCCGTCGTCATGATCCATGGCATCAACGAGAACTCGACCTCGATCGAGCCGATGGCCCAGTGGATCCGCGAGCAGCTGCCGGGCGTGTACGTGCTTAACTGCGACATCGGCTACGACAAGCGGTCGTCCCTGTACATGACGATCGAGAAGCAAGTCAACGAGCTGGCCGCCTGCATCAACGAAGACCCGCTGCTCGCCGACGGCTTCGTGGGCCTCGGCTACTCGCAGGGCGGCTACCTGATGCGCGGCTACCTGGAGCTGCACAACCACGTCGGCACGCCGATGAAGCGCTTCGTGTCCCTCTCCGCGCCGCTCGGGGGCTTCTTCTGCGGCAAGCGCTCCACCTGCTACAAGTTCGGGAAGATGTTCACGGCCGCCAACTTCTTCGCCTCCAGGCTCGTGTACACCTCCTTCGTGCAGAAGCTGGTCGGCCCTTCCAACTACTGGAGAGACCCGAAGCACCTGGACAAGTACGCCAGGAAGTGCGCCTCGCTGCCAGCGCTGGACAACGCCCGGAGCTTCTCCCAGCAGAAGAAGGACAACTTCGAGAGCGTGGACCTGATGGTTCTCTTCGGCTCGGCCAACGACGGCGTCATCTCTCCCTGGCAGAGCGCCTGGTTCGGCGTGTGGGGCGCGGACGACTCCTACGCGGTCGACATGGAGGGCAGAGAGGAGTACTAGCGAGACCTGTTCGGCCTCAAGACGATGAACGAAAACGGAAAGGTCGTCCGAATCGAGTCCGGGCTGAAGCACAGAGAGTACAGGACCAACAAAGAGTACTTCGTCGCGAATGTGGTTAAGTGGCTGGATGTCAAAGTGTGAGCTTGGATTTGAAATTTTGGCGGTAAGATTTGTTATTGAATGCAATATATCTGTATACGTCAAGTACTATTTGACTGGTTTAGTGTAGAAATAGACTTACTTTCAATAATACATTACGCATTTATTAATAATAATTTTAAATTTTCACTTCATAATCATGGAAGATGACGATTTGATGAAAAGACTTGAGAGTACCTTCGCTGACTCTAAATAGATAATAGAAAATCTGACAGACGTTGTTATCCCGAAAGAACCCACTATATCCCACGAAATTCTTAACGATTCCATAAGTAAGTTAAATTAATCTGAAAACAATCCACTTGGCAATTCAGGAAATATTGACAGTTCCTCCAATACTTTATTCGATAAAATGGTATCCGCTTAAAGTGGTTACTCATTAACAGCTTCTATGCGTTCTAAAATTGAATTTAATATTAATTCAGTTTAAGATTTGAAGCCAGAAACTGAATGCTAAGAAGCTGATGATGCACCAAAATTAGACATTCTTGAGAGTATTATCAAGCCCGAAGAAAGCAATATTCAATTATTGCAATAATAGTTGTCTAATGTGAGCAATTAAGTCTAGCGTTAGTTCTCCATTCAAGCGCCAGAGCCAAATTTAACTTAAGAGTAAAAAATAGATTACATTGCGAATCAGATTTCTAAGGGGAACGAGAAGAACATCATTGACATCTTCACTCTTTATCAGCATGAAGATTTCGCGAAAATTGCAACTATCTTCAATTACAAGTTCAAATCTTTATAGGATTGGCTTGGAAAGCGCTTCGAGCAGAGGAGGATGACCGATTTGCTGAACGCGATTTGCCAGGACAAGTTGTCGTTCAAAGCTGCTCAAATAGCCTCCATTCTGCTGAACCCAAAACTTAAGCCCGATTAATTCGATTTATCCCATTTAATCGTCCTGAACACCCAACAAGAGATGGACGAGCTCAACACAGCCCTTTAAAATCAAATGCGCTTCAAGAAGTACGAGGAATCCAAAAAATATTCAATCTGGCACCAGTTCACTGACAATTCCTTCGCCTCAAAATTTATCAGAGCCTGGGCTCACCAATTCAGGTTCGAAATTGACTGTGAGAAAATGGCCGCCCGTTTATTCCAGTCCAAAAACAACCAAACTGTTTTAGAATAAACGGTCATTGAACTATTTTGCACCGTTAATCCGCTCTAATTTATATAGTTCTAAACGGTGTTTTAGTAAATTTCTGGTTAAAGTTTGAAGGATTTTCTACTGATAAACGTTAAAATCTACACCGTGATGCTGGCGTATGAATATTTAACACAAAGAGAGGGCGGAATCGCATACGCGCTCAACAAAGCAACTAAGCTCAATAATAGCAGCCTATAGATAATTACTGTTTTATTCAGGCAGCACTGGCTAGGAGTTAAAAATGCTTACTCAGAAATGTTCGGAACCATGGGCAAAGACATCAGAGGCGCGAGCGACAGCTACTACCAAAAAGCACTGCTCACGTTCTGGGGAGAGTTGTGAGTTTAAATATTATTGTATTAAGAGTTTATTAAAAACTTCACAACTGAAGAACACAAAAATTCATCATATTTCAATTATTTAACAATTTCAATTATAATTTACCAAAATTTCAAATCCAAGCTCACACTTTGACGTCCAGCCACTTAACCACATTCGCGACGAAGTACTCTTTGTTGGTCCTGTACTCTCTGTGCTTCAGCCCGGACTCGATTCGGACGACCTTTCCGTTTTCGTTCATCGTCTTGAGGCCGAACAGGTCTCGCTAGTACTCCTCTCTGCCCTCCATGTCGACCGCGTAGGAGTCGTCCGCGCCCCACACGCCGAACCAGGCGCTCTGCCAGGGAGAGATGACGCCGTCGTTGGCCGAGCCGAAGAGAACCATCAGGTCCACGCTCTCGAAGTTGTCCTTCTTCTGCTGGGAGAAGCTCCGGGCGTTGTCCAGCGCTGGCAGCGAGGCGCACTTCCTGGCGTACTTGTCCAGGTGCTTCGGGTCTCTCCAGTAGTTGGAAGGGCCGACCAGCTTCTGCACGAAGGAGGTGTACACGAGCCTGGAGGCGAAGAAGTTGGCGGCCGTGAACATCTTCCCGAACTTGTAGCAGGTGGAGCGCTTGCCGCAGAAGAAGCCCCCGAGCGGCGCGGAGAGCGACACGAAGCGCTTCATCGGCGCACCGACGTGGTTGTGCAGCTCCAGGTAGCCGCGCATCAGGTAGCCGCCCTGGGAGTAGCCGAGGCCCACGAAGCCGCCGGCGAGCAGCGGGTCTTCGTTGATGCAGGCGGCCAGCTCGTCGACTTGCTTCTCGATGGTCATGTACAGGGACGACCGCTTGTCGTAGCCGATGTCGCAGTTAAGCACGTACACACCAGGCAGCTGCTCGCGGATCCACTGGGCCATCGGCTCGATCGAGGCCGAGTTCTCGTTGATGCCGTGGATCATGACGACGGGAAGGTAGTCGGACAGGATTGCAACAGCAAAGATCATTGGAAGTGGAGTTCAAACTATCGAAAGTACATTACTGAGGTAATGGCGCAGATTATCTATATTTAGATCGTGTTTGAATATTTAAAACTGTTTGAATGTATTTATATAAATTTGTATATTCGTGTATATTCTATATTATGGCACGTTGCGATAAAATATATATTACCAACTATATATAATTCGTATAATTTGTAAACGATTAATTTATAAACGATGATAATTTCAGATTCTTCACTATACCGAATAGAGAGCTGCGTTGACATAATTCGCTCATTTTGTAAATATTTCACTTCAACACTGTTTATATTGCAATTTTACAATTATGAGATTTGGTTAGAATTACTTTTTCGGTAGCTCAATACATAATGACATTATGTAAATACGATAATTCTATATTTTACTTCAATCCCAGGCTGTGAAAATATAATTAACTATTATGGTTAAATAGTAACTATTAAAGTTAGATTAAAAGCACAGTATATCATTAGGTTCATCCACACTGATTATAAAATCAATCATAAGTATGGAAAATAATAAAATACAGCATTTAGGACATCGAGTAAATTATTAATTTTTTAACTTTTAATTTCAACATATTATTATCCTTGTAAATTAATATGTGATTATTATATGTTTTAATCATTAATCAAATTTAGTAATGGAACTAGTCATCGAAGGACTTCTGTGTCAAGTATTATCATTGGCAATGATTAAATTTACAAATTAAATTACTGCAAGTATGTGGCGCTGCTTAAATTATTTTATGTTCTCGGCCAATGACAGTAATAAAACATCACTGAAGCAAACAGAATATTCGAATGGAATGAATCGAATTGCAATAACACAAGAAGTAATTTACACTCTCATCAAGAATCTTTCCTGTGGCCTACTCTATAGTAGTACCGTATTATCAACTTCCACTTCAGATGTTCAAGGTCCCAACCAAACTAGCCCAGATTAAAGCCAGAGAAGTGATATCTCCTTAAAACTCGGACGCCTCCAGTCTGCCGCCCCCTGTGCGGGATCAGGAGACAGATGCCGGCTGTGAGCAAGCAAAGACTCTGTCAGACCAACTATAGCGAGAACGAGGACGTTCTGTTTCCCTCCATGATGCAGCTCCTGCGAGACAACACCCACGCGGCAAGGGTGCACATGAAGCACCACAACATCCAGAACAACGCTGGGCAGAACAAGAACGTTTCCTACTTCAGTGTGGACGAATGAAGCTTTTTAGGAATTAAATTCAATATTCTGAGTGAACGTTAGAATATATAGCATTTGTTATTATAGTAATATTTACGTTGTGAAAATAGTTATACATTTTAAATTAGGTAGTTACTAACATTTTAATTTTCATAGAGTAAATTTGATACTTTTAGAGCCAAAGTGCAAAATATAAGTTAACTTAAATTGTATTACGATTTGAAATTAAGTTAACCTATTCGAATTCAACACTTTTAAATTCAAATTCACTTTACTCTTTCGATCTATACAGGCTATTGTTATAATTAATTATGTGCGAATCAAATCGCAATATATAGTTCGAACTCGCTTTGGAGTTTCAAATAATTTAATCCGAACCTGTTACAACCCCGATTCCAAGTGCAACTTCAAACCTGTCCACTTCCAGAATGCAGATAAAGGTTCCGAACATCCTCTCCAGAATCAAAGTAGGCGTTATAACTCCCCAGAACTCAACGCACAGCCTGCCTCCACTTGGACTGAAGCGACAGATGCCCGTTGTCAAGCCGCCTCTCATTAAAACACAAGCAAGCGAGTCGCAAGGTATCGAGCCGGCTTCGCTGATGCAGCTCTTGCGGGACAACACCCACGCGGCCAGAGTGCACATGAAGCAGAACCACTTCCAGGGCGAGGGCAAGAACAAGAACATCTCGTACTACAGCATAAGCGAGTGAAATTTATAAAGTATTCATTCTTGGTTCCTTCCATTTCTGATCATCTTGAGCCCATTCACAGCAGCCCACACCCAGCCGAACACGAAGAACCAGGTCGCGAACTGCAAGCACGCGACGAACACACCTCTCATCTCGAAGGTTCTCGCGGAAAGGAGCAGGAGCCCGCTGCCTGGAACTATCATGTTCAGAGAACCGCAGGCGTAGAGCTGCTTCTTGGTCGCGTCTGGAACCGGGAGGAACTTCATTTGGTTCCCAGCCTCGCAAAAGTAGACTATTCTGTAAAATTATTATTTTGCACTTCTTTTAGTTAAATTCATTAGATTTAAAATATAAAAACGTAATATATATTTGTATACTTTTGTAGAATTACTTTTCAGATAACAATGTAAGATCACAGCCATGTATATTCGATTCGAACTGTGTTATTTAGTAACATTCACTAAGCTATTTGTGCGATTTATCAATATCCCAAGACAGCAGAAGTCCATCGAATCAAATACAGATTCGGAATCATATTGGAATTTGAAAGTGTTTAAAGTCATTCGACGCATATATATTATAATACTGCCTCAAAAATATTTCACTTCAATGAAGAACAGAACCACGCCCAAAATTCCAAGCCGCCTTTCCCAAATCAAAACCAGCTCCAACACATCAGGCAGCATGACACCCACGCACGGCATGCGGAGAAAAAACATCCTAGATAACATCAAAACCTCAAAACTGCAAACACAGCGCGTGGGAAACGTCGGACGATACTGCGCCATCAGGTAGAAAACATTCAGATTCTGTTCAGTAATTTATCATATTCTTTGGCATATATTATTAATTTAAAACTATAATATTATTTATAATATTATAATACTAGTATTCAGAATCTTAAGGCAAATCAAATATACATGTAGATTCGAATTCATATTGTGATTCATAGTGTTTGACGCAATTGTCTATCAGCATTAATATACCTTAATTAATTATACCGTCCGCCCCGGGTATCATACATATTAGGCTTTAAACAGGTTTACGGGCAAATTACCAAAACTTAACCATTCTATACTTCTTACTCAGGTTTGTATTTTATTTACAGTTATATTCACAAATTATATTATCTTATTTTAATTAGTCTAAAAAATCTTCAATATAATCTTTGACATCGCTATTTAAGGTTTCTGATATATTAAATGTTTCATATATGCATTACCTTTGAATTTATCATCATTTAATGTTGTTGTTTAGTATAAATGTGTTTAAAATATTTCATAATATTTCTAATATTTTATATCCTAAATTAATAGCATGTATTAGTTCAATTTCATCAAAGAAACCATATAAAGCGCGTTCTTCTTCATTATATGTGTATATATTATTATTTTTAACATCCTTACACTTTTAATCTGCGCATGTTCTGCATAGTGATGATAGCAATATTTTATTTATATTTACGCATAATACTGGGTATTGTAAATTTTATGGTGGTAATATCTTGTATTTAACTTGAATAATGCGTTTATCAGGGTCACGTCCTTGGAAATACTTTTCTTGACGCTATCCAGGTGTTCCTATAATGCTTTATGCGTATTGAGTTAGTATATTAACATAATCATAATCTTTACCAATAATTCAGCCAATCTTTACCTACTACTAAGCCTCTTAATGGCAAATTTTATAACATCATCGATGTATAATCTAAACCTTTCAAACACTGATTATCATTTAGTGTATATAATAATACTCAGTTCTGCCTCCTCTAAATATATCTCTGTTATTGATATTGTGCTATTGTTTTATTGACTCTAAACTAAGATCATTTATCTATGTATCTGTTATATTTATAAGTGCTTAATATCCTTTTGATTTCAATTTACTTAAAACATATCGTTTTTTTATCATGATGTTCGTTACGTTCAATCATTAACTAATAATTCTGATGATTTTTATCTAATTTAACTAAACTGAACTTACAAATTTAACTAAATATAGACTAAATATAGAATACTTAAAAGTCTCTTCGAGCCTTCTTTGAACATTAAATAATTACTGTTTTCAGCCATATGTAAGAAAATTTCATGGTAGCTAATTAAAATATTTTAACTTTCACTTCTACTGCTCAACTGGTACTATAGCTTCTTATTCATTTTCCACTGCTTCTTCGCGGATGACGTTTTCATTTTAATTTTATTGCTGAGCTTCGTCTTCTTATTCCTTCTTTTCCTTTCTCTTTAAAAATATTATCAAAAATATTACAAACACTACCAAAATGAAGGAAACTGGGACCACAATTGCAATTGTGATCACTATATTTTGGTTGTCTTGCTGACACATGCCAGTAACGTTTTTGAATTTTTGCTTGCACGTGCACTCCGAATTGGCTGCGTCCCAAATCGAGTGTACATCCTGACTGAAGCAGCTTTTGCACTCGCCGTTAACGATTATTTCTTCCGTAATGGAACATAACGCGCACTGAGTTCCAGCGTACCCGTTCAATTCGTCGCAAACACACTCGTTATCAACAAGTATTTCGCCGGTTTTGCACTGTTCGCACACATGTTATGATACGATCGCGTTGTTGCTCCAGCAGTTATCGCACTTAGTCGGGTCCGAACCGGCGAAACCAGCAGCTTCTTCGCACACACACTTATTAGTTTGGAATACTGAGCCAGAGTAGCAGGCAGAGCATTAATTTTAAATTGCTATTTTAGACTGGGACCAGCAGTCAACGCACGAAGTTGCTGTGGGGCCTGCGTAACCCAAAGAGGTATCGCAAACACAGATGTTGTTCTCCACTTTCAAGTTAGCCCCGCACTATTTGCAAGCACCCTAATATATTATCGCGCTGCTCGCCCAGCAGTTCGTGCAAGAAGGAGCAGTTCCGGCGTACCCAACTGCTTCATCGCAAATACACTTATCAGTGTCGAACTTTTGGCCGGGCTGGCATTATTCACACTAGCCTGAAACGACCACTTTCGACGAAGCCCAACACAACGTGCACTGAGTGGGATCGGACCCGATATAACCCAGAGACTCATCGCAGATACATTGGTCTGAAGAAAACTTAGTGCCTGTAGTGCATGATGTGCAAGTGGAGGAAACTACGATCTAGTTGTTTCCCCAGCAGTCCGAGCATGAATTTGGATCGGAACCGGTGAATCCTTCTGTCTCGTCGCAAATACAAAGTTTGGTGTTTACATCGAACTTTGTTCCTGTGACGCAGGCCTAACACTAACCAGAAACGATTTATTCGCTTTTACTCCAACAATCAACGCAAGATGCGGCCGTAGGGCCAGCGAAGCCTTTAGACTCGTCACACACGCAGACGTTGTTGTCCACCTTCGCGTCAGCTCCACATTGTTAACATGCCCCTTAGCTTATGATTGCGTTGTTGCTCCAACAGTCCGAACAAGAAGCTGGATCTGAACCGGCGTAACCAAGAGACTCATCACATTGGCATTTGTCTACCACGAAAGTAGCGCCTGGATTACATGATTTACACGTAGATGCTACTACGATTGATTAGATTCCCCAACAATTCGTGCACTGAGTCGGATCCGATCCGGCATAACCTAGAGACTCATCACAGATGCAGTTTTAATTATCAAATTTAGTACCAGTTGGACATGACTCACACTGTCCGTTCTTGATTACCCACAAGTTGGTCCAGCAATCTTAGCACGAAGTGGCTGTAGCGCCAGCGAATCCGATAGATTCGTCGCATACGCACTCATTGTTGCTTACAGTTAATCCAGCCCCGCAAGCCTGGCAGGCGCCTTGGTAAACGATTGACGTAGCAGTCCAGCAATCCTAGCAATTGGATGGATCTGATCCAACAAAACCCTTAGATTCATCACATTCACACTTATTCATGTTGAATATCGTCCCAGTAGAGCATTCTTGGCATTTTCCATCTTTTACGATTAATTAGTATCCCCAGCAAATAGAGCACTATGCTGGATTTGCTCCCGTGTAACCATTCGATTCATCGCAAACACATTTATGTTCAGTCATGTCAAATTTTGATTCATAACTGCAAGATGAGCAAACTCCATTTTCTACAACTTGCTTGTTTGTCCAGCAGTTCGTGCAGGTTGGGTTGCTGGTCATAAAATTATTCCAGTCTTGAGGTTATGTATCTTTGTCATACGGGTTCAATGTAAACACATAACCACTCGGTTCGTCGCACAAACATTAATTATTACTAACAATTTATCCAGTTTCGCACACATAGCACTGAGTGTAAAGCTAATTCACCCATTATACTATTTTAGTGGACCCCCAGCAGTTTTCGCACTAAGACGCATCTTATCCGGCATATCCAATAGATTCATCGCAGATACAGGTATTTATTGAAAATTTAGAGCCAGTTGAACAAGTTTTACATGCACCGTTAACTACTACTTTCGAGTATCCCCAGCAGTTTGAGCATTATGATGGATCTTAACCAGAATATCCTTTGGATTCATCGCAAATGCAAAGCTTGATGCTTTAGTCGAACTTTGTTCCAGTTATGCAGACCTTACACTCACCAGAAACGACTTGTTCGCCATTACCCCAGCAGTCTACACAAGATGTTGGATCGGAACCTACATAACCGGCTGATTCGTCGCAAAAACACTGACCTGAAGAGAACTTAGCACCGGTGGCACAAGTAGTGCACACTTAAGAAACTACAATCTGATTATTACCCCAGCAATATGAGCACTGAGTCGAATCCGATCCAGCGTAGCCCTAAGATTCATCGCAAATGCAAATTCCGCTATTTATCGTGGCGCCGGTAGAGCAGTCGATACAACTACCTTATGACGATATTTTGTTGAAGTCTGAACACAGCTCGCAGATTCCATTGATATCTCCCAAGGTCGGGCCGCAGCTGCATTTATTATTATTGCATATTTGTCCACTTGTGCTGCAATCCGCATTGTTATCGCAATAGCCCGGCTATACGCATTTATTGTTGACAATATTTTCTCCGTTTGCGCAGCTTTGACACGAGCCGGATACGATGATGGATGCGCTCGCCCAGCAGTTCGTGCAAGAAGGAGCAGTTCCGGCGTACCCAACTGCTTCATCGCAAATACACTTATCAGTGTCGAACTTTTGGCCGGGCTGGCATTATTCACACTAGCCTGAAACGACCACTTTCGACGAAGCCCAACACAACGTGCACTGAGTGGGATCGGACCCGATATAACCCAGAGACTCATCGCAGATACATTGGTCTGAAGAAAACTTAGTGCCTGTAGTGCATGATGTGCAAGTGGAGGAAACTACGATCTAGTTGTTTCCCCAGCAGTCCGAGCATGAATTTGGATCGGAACCGGTGAATCCTTCTGTCTCGTCGCAAATACAAAGTTTGGTGTTTACATCGAACTTTGTTCCTGTGACGCAGGCCTAACACTAACCAGAAACGATTTATTCGCTTTTACTCCAACAATCAACGCAAGATGCGGCCGTAGGGCCAGCGAAGCCTTTAGACTCGTCACACACGCAGACGTTGTTGTCCACCTTCGCGTCAGCTCCACATTGTTAACATGCCCCTTAGCTTATGATTGCGTTGTTGCTCCAACAGTCCGAACAAGAAGCTGGATCTGAACCGGCGTAACCAAGAGACTCATCACATTGGCATTTGTCTACCACGAAAGTAGCGCCTGGATTACATGATTTACACGTAGATGCTACTACGATTGATTAGATTCCCCAACAATTCGTGCACTGAGTCGGATCCGATCCGGCATAACCTAGAGACTCATCACAGATGCAGTTTTAATTATCAAATTTAGTACCAGTTGGACATGACTCACACTGTCCGTTCTTGATTACCCACAAGTTGGTCCAGCAATCTTAGCACGAAGTGGCTGTAGCGCCAGCGAATCCGATAGATTCGTCGCATACGCACTCATTGTTGCTTACAGTTAATCCAGCCCCGCAAGCCTGGCAGGCGCCTTGGTAAACGATTGACGTAGCAGTCCAGCAATCCTAGCAGTTAGCAGGGTCAGATCCCGCGAATCCTTTAGATGCATCGCAGAAACATTTATTGGTGTTGAAGGTTGATCCGGTCCAGCAATCCTGGCATTGCCCAGAAACAGCAACTTTTTGATTACCCCAGCAGTCCGAGCATGAATTTGGATCGGAACCGGTGAATCCTTCTGTCTCGTCGCAAATACAAAGTTTGGTGTTTACATCGAACTTTGTTCCTGTGACGCAGGCCTAACACTAACCAGAAAGGATATATTCGTTATTCGTCCAACAATCGATGCAAGACGCAGGATCGCCAACTAATCCCTTTAACTCATCGCAAACGCAAACGCCAGTATCTAAATTCATTTTCACGTCTGCTCCATAAATATCTTCGCATATATAACACTCTAATAGGTAATCAAAATAGCCAGTATCGCACAAACATTTGCCTGTATTACAGATAGCATTAGGTTGACATTCAGAAGAATCAGTACATGGATCATTTAAAGCAACATTTTTCTTCATCATTTAAACGCATTTTCCTAGAACTTCGGTCTCATTGGCTTCGAAACAGGCGTTCACACACTGAGAACCATCTGAGCTGAGTTTAAATTTGCAGACGCAGACAGAACCTTCTTAATCAAACCCGTGTCCACAAAGTGGTCCTTGGGCTTGAACTTGCAAAGTAAGAATTATTACTTACATTTACTCTGGTGAGGTGTGGAAAGCGGTTGTTGAAAATCATTCGAAACCTACTGGTATAGAGAATATGTTTGCTGTTTGAAATGTTGTTTAGACAAATTTGTTTAAGCTGTTTGTTTAGAAATAGTTTGATTAATTCCGAAGAAATTTGTAGACAACTTGATCTAAACTGCAAACGTGACAATTAATCTTTAGACAATTTGTTTGCCCTCCTACACAATTTAATCTATTTTTCGAAATCGGTTGAAAAACGAAGATGTAAAGTTATTTATGTTCAAAGATTGAAATTGTTAAACAAGGATAAATTCTTGCAGTCCATAACCAACTTATTATAATCATACCAACAAGTTCCAGCTAACTTTACATCGAGTTAGTAGATTAAGACGTAGTTCCCTATTTATATGAATTACACAATGCAATGGAGCTATTTCATACCAAAATACGAAACTTAGTTTAACTTTTGCATATCAAGTTTACTGTGACTATTGTCGAGAACTGGGAGTCGGCCAGCTAAATTATAAACCTCACGCGTCAAAACTGACTTGTTATAAAATAATAGAATATGTTCAATAATTAAACACACCGTGATTTAAAGCGACGATACAGCTGCTATTATAATTGTTATGAATTCTTCCAGTTTTGTTCAGTTTTCTTTAGTAAAATTTCAATATCGATTATTCTTTCGGATGGTTATATATGATAGGTAGTTTTGGTTTGGTTTATATTTTTGCAAGAAATATGATCTCACTAAAGATAGAAACAAAGATCAAACAAAGTCACAAAGTTTCACAAAATACTCAAAAACCTTCAAAAGAAGACTAAATCAATATCAGTGCAATGTTGATATATGTTGACAACAAGCTTCAACCATCTGAAAACTCTACAACTTCATTTTTCTTCCTTGGTGACCAACAATATTGACTTAAAATAATTTCTAGGTTGATTTACTGTAAGGATCTAAGTTCAATCAGTCGATTCTACCCATGCACTTCAAAAATTTACTTCAGTTATGTATTCTGGTAGGTAAAAAGAGACCTCTTCAATATCCTCTTTTACTTATTGTTCACAATTATTTATGTTGCCCAGCTTACCAAAGATGGTATTGGTGTGACTAAATATATTGATTAAATAATTACTGAAATTACATTTTGGCAAATCAATGTAACTAACTCCAGTCTATATTGAATCTTCTCAAGCCCACTGTGGCAATATTTATTGGAGAACACCTAACTGCAGAAAGTTACTGTTGGACTTCCTGTCAGATTATAAAAATCCTAGTATTTAACATTTTGCTTGTTTAGACATTATATATATTGTTGCAATAATATTTACATTCTACCGCATTCTATCCACACTTAGTCTTTTCCTTCAATTCTATTTTATAGTATTTATACCATATATATTGTACGATCAGGTCCACGCTCTCGAAGTTGTCCTTCTTCTGCTGGGAGAAGCTCCGGGCGTTGTCCAGCGCTGGCAGCGAGGCGCACTTCCTGGCGTACTTGTCCAGGTGCTTCGGGTCTCTCCAGTAGTTGGAAGGGCCGACCAGCTTCTGCACGAAGGAGGTGTACACGAGCCTGGAGGCGAAGAAGTTGGCGGCCGTGAACATCTTCCCGAACTTGTAGCAGGTGGAGCGCTTGCCGCAGAAGAAGCCCCCGAGCGGCGCGGAGAGGGACACGAAGCGCTTCATCGGCGCGCCGACGTGGTTGTGCAGCTCCAGGTAGCCGCGCATCAGGTAGCCGCCCTGGGAGTAGCCGAGGCCCACGAAGCCGCCGGCGAGCAGCGGGTCTTCGTTGATGCAGGCGGCCAGCTCGTTGACTTGCTTCTCGATCGTCATGTACAGGGACGACCGCTTGTCGTAGCCGATGTCGCAGTTAAGCACGTACACGCCAGGCAGCTGCTCGCGGATCCACTGGGCCATCGGCTCGATCGAGGTCGAGTTCTCGTTGATGCCGTGGATCATGACGACGGGAAGGTAGTCGGACAGGATTGCTAATATAGTGAACATTGGAAGTGGAGTTCAGACTTTTGATAGAGTTCAATTATGGTAGTGAGGAAGATTATCTATATTTAGATCGTGTTTGAATATTTAAAACTGTTTGAATGTATTTATATAAAAGTGCGCATATTCTTCATTGCGACCTATGGAGATCAATGTATCTTTATTCTTTCATTTACTAGTATCCAACTCGAATGTGTAAGAATAATCTGTTTCAAACATAACATAAATTGAACGCGAAAATATAATCTCTGAGTAAGTTGAAACTTCAGTGAAAGATAGCAGAGTAACCAAAATGATCGAGTTCTTGTTCGTAATTATATTGAATATAATTAGGTAAAGGAGAAAATAATTTATATTCTAAGTTTAAGCGCTTCATATAAGTCGTTCTTGTAAGTATTCTCTATAGATTATGAGGATCTTCTTGAGTATGTATTTAAATTGCGATAATATTTGTTTTAGTTATAATAAATGCATCACACCATAAATTACGTCTATAGTGTTCATATCTTTCTCTAGTCTTCTTTTCTCTCTAATCAACAATATCGACTCCATCTCCGTCCGGAATCTAGCTTTTTGAACTTTAGTTTTTAATAATGTAACAAGTTTACTACAACTTAAGTTAACTGTACGAAAATAACAAATTGTAAAGTATTGTCACTCAAGATACGATTTGTGTTTATATATTTAAAACTGTTCGAATGCGTTGATTCTGGTATTCTTCATTACAACACAGATAGCGCTATATTTGAGTGTTTTACGAATTCTACGTATTTTCACTTCAACCGTAATTTATAATATTGATATTATGATTAAATTTAAAGTCAACCAATAAGTGTTAGAAAACTGAGAAAGACGTTGAATTATACTATTTTGTGGGTAATATTCTTGATGGTGTGATATTTTATGGGTAATTATTCCTAATATTATTAACATCTTCAATATATTTAGCATTTACCATTTAATGAATATTAATATAATATTCACTTTATAGTTTAAGCGCTCCATTTCTGTCGTTCTAGATTACGCTTTTTACTTGCATATTCGCTAAGAGGATCAAATATCTGCACAGAACTAATTTAATGCGTGGAGTGATCCTAGAGATTAGTTTAAAATCCCTTCATTTAAAACTAATTTGGTCTCATCTGCCGAATTTTCAAACGAGAAGCTTATTAGTTTTTTGATTGTCGCTGAATTGGTGTTTTATGATATGCTGTGGAATGTGCGCTATGAATACGCTTCTCTGTTTTCTACAGTTTGCTTATAATGTACGGAGCCAGTTAGTTAACTTTTTCTGTGTCTTCCGTACTTATCTACGTTTGCTTTTCTTGGGAGTTCTTTTCCGCAATCGTTCTTAGGTTTTTCCATACCTTAATTTATTAATTTTTACGACCGCTTAACTAGTTGCATTTTACATTATTAGAATAATCACCGTGTGAATTTTGTCGTCTGTAGTTTGTGTGCTGAGTTAGTTCGTTACGTTACATATTCTTTGTGTACACTATATTGTTTAACACATAACCCTTTGAAATGGTTTACAGAACAAAACTCTCAGGATTCATATCTGGAATGTAAGCGGTACTTTTTCGCGTCTTCCCATTCGCCAGGATGGTCAAACGAGAGCAGGAGGGGCTGCAGTTCTAAAATTATTTATATACAGTGACTGGTATAGACTTATGGGTTCTCGCGACAAAACTCTCTGCACGCGTGGGAGGACGTAACGGAGAGCCGAAGACAAACATATCTTCTATATTGTAATGGGGTGGAAAACGAAGTATTGTCGTAGATTGATATTACCACGTACATTGAATTATATAATCTATGTAATTTACACTAGCCAATTATACTAGTTTAATAACAAATTAATTTAGTTTAACAAATTTGTAATACAAAGATTATGCATTTAGTATTTTAAATTAGGCTAGTTATTGTTGTCATAAAGCATTGTTGCAATAAAATAACATTAATTAGTTTAATTCATTAATTTATTTACACTTCGTAGTTAAGAAGGGAATTCGTTTAACTCTATGTTATGATCACAATATGCGAAGAAACAAAGTGAGTCAGTTTGGCACATCTTTGAATTTAATAATATTCTGCGAAAATCATTGATTGGTTGATGTTAAATAATCTTTGTGATCTCATTCACGATGAATGATTAAATTTGCAAATTAATATGTGAGTCTTTGCTTAAATTATTTTGCTTTCTATCACTAATAGTAGTATAATATGTTAATACGATAATTCTATATTTTACTTCAATCCCAGGCTGTGAAAATATAATTAACTATTATGGTTAAATAGTAACTATTAAAGTTAGATTAAAAGCACAGTATATCATTAGGTTCATCCACACTGATTATAAAATCAATCATAAGTATGGAAAATAATAAAATACAGCATTTAGGACATCGAGTAAATTATTAATTTTTTAACTTTTAATTTCAACATATTATTATCCTTGTAAATTAATATGTGATTATTATATGTTTTAATCATTAATCAAATTTAGTAATGGAACTAGTCATCGAAGGACTTCTGTGTCAAGTATTATCATTGGCAATGATTAAATTTACAAATTAAATTACTGCAAGTATGTGGCGCTGCTTAAATTATTTTATGTTCTCGGCCAATGACAGTAATAAAACATCACTGAAGCAAACAGAATATTCGAATGGAATGAATCGAATTGCAATAACACAAGAAGTAATTTACACTCTCATCAAGAATCTTTCCTGTGGCCTACTCTATAGTAGTACCGTATTATCAACTCAACTTCCACTTCAGATGTTCAAGGTCCCAACCAAACTAGCCCAGATTAAAGCCAGAGAAGTGATATCTCCTTAAAACTCGGACGCCTCCAGTCTGCCGCCCCTGTGCGGGATCAGGAGACAGATGCCGGCTGTGAGCAAGCAAAGACTCTGTCAGACCAACTATAGCGAGAACGAGGACGTTCTGTTTCCCTCCATGATGCAGCTCCTGCGAGACAACACCCACGCGGCAAGGGTGCACATGAAGCACCACAACATCCAGAACAACGCTGGGCAGAACAAGAACGTTTCCTACTTCAGTGTGGACGAATGAAGCTTTTTAGGAATTAAATTCAATATTCTGAGTGAACGTTAGAATATATAGCATTTGTTATTATAGTAATATTTACGTTGTGAAAATAGTTATACATTTTAAATTAGGTAGTTACTAACATTTTAATTTTCATAGAGTAAATTTGATACTTTTAGAGCCAAAGTGCAAAATATAAGTTAACTTAAATTGTATTACGATTTGAAATTAAGTTAACCTATTCGAATTCAACACTTTTAAATTCAAATTCACTTTACTCTTTCGATCTATACAGGCTATTGTTATAATTAATTATGTGCGAATCAAATTGCAATATATAGTTCGAACTCGCTTTGGAGTTTCAAATAATTTAATCCGAACCTGTTACAACCCCGATTCCAAGTGCAACTTCAAACCTGTCCACTTCCAGAATGCAGATAAAGGTTCCGAACATCCTCTCCAGAATCAAAGTAGGCGTTATAACTCCCCAGAACTCAACGCACAGTCTGCCTCCACTTGGACTGAAGCGACAGATGCCCGTTGTCAAGCCGCCTCTCATTAAAACACAAGCAAGCGAGTCGCAAGGTATCGAGCCGGCTTCGCTGATGCAGCTCTTGCGGGACAACACCCACGCGGCCAGAGTGCACATGAAGCAGAACCACTTCCAGGGCGAGGGCAAGAACAAGAACATCTCGTACTACAGCATAAGCGAGTGAAATTTATAAAGTATTCATTCTTGGTTCCTTCCATTTCTGATCATCTTGAGCCCATTCACAGCAGCCCACACCCAGCCGAACACGAAGAACCAGGTCGCGAACTGCAAGCACGCGACGAACACACCTCTCATCTCGAAGGTTCTCGCGGAAAGGAGCAGGAGCCCGCTGCCTGGAACTATCATGTTCAGAGAACCGCAGGCGTAGAGCTGCTTCTTGGTCGCGTCTGGAACCGGGAGGAACTTCATTTGGTTCCCAGCCTCGCAAAAGTAGACTATTCTGTAAAATTATTATTTTGCACTTCTTTTAGTTAAATTCATTAGATTTAAAATATAAAAACGTAATATATATTTGTATACTTTTGTAGAATTACTTTTCAGATAACAATGTAAGATCACAGCCATGTATATTCGATTCGAACTGTGTTATTTAGTAACATTCACTAAGCTATTTGTGCGATTTATCAATATCCCAAGACAGCAGAAGTCCATCGAATCAAATACAGATTCGGAATCATATTGGAATTTGAAAGTGTTTAAAGTCATTCGACGCATATATATTATAATACTGCCTCAAAAATATTTCACTTCAATGAAGAACAGAACCACGCCCAAAATTCCAAGCCGCCTTTCCCAAATCAAAACCAGCTCCAACACATCAGGCAGCATGACACCCAGATTCTTAGAATAATCCTTTTTGTGAATTATTTATTAATATTTTTAATTGGATTTAAAATATAGAATATAGTAATTTAAATTTTTGTACCTTCTGGAACTTGATTATGGTTCGTAAAGTAGCTTCTACAGTTCTTAGTTAATAGAATATATTTGTTATGTTCAACTTAATGCATCAAATACAATTTAGTGGATGACCAAATAATTAAAATTTGAAGTTAGTACTTCAAATTTGCATTCTAACGCAGAATTATAACTAACTGCTGAAAGATCTAAGAGCTGCTGAAAGATTATAAAATAATTCGATTCGAATTGTATTCCTTAGTAATAATATTCTTAGTTATATGTGTCAATTATCCTACAAAGGAAGATCATCGAATCAAATTCGAATTCGTATTGGAATTTGAAAGTGTTTAAAGTCATTCGACGTGTACATATTTAAATAGAATTATCCTTTAAAAATTTCACTTCAATGAAATACAGAACTCCCAAAATTCCAAGCCGCCTATCTAGAATCCTAACCACCGAAACATTAAGCAGCACGACACCAATGTACAGTATGAAAAAACAAATGCCACACGTGTAGCTCCAGCTCTAGAGCAGTTTTATAGCAAGCGAGTCCAAAAGCGAGTTAGTTGACGATGAACTGGCTGAAGTTAAACTGCGCATCCAAGACAACATCAAAACGACAAAGCTGCAGATACAGCGCGTTGGAAACGTCGGTCGCTACTGCGACACTCAGCTAGAAAATATTCGGATTCTGTTCAGAAATTAAATGAATATCATTCACTACTTGGTAGATGAAATACTTGTGTTAAAGTGATGTATTATTGATAATCATTAAATCATCTTTCTTTCTCTTTTTGAAAATTTGGTTAATTCCATAACTAAAGTTGAACTTGTAAATAATTACATTGCAGATTTAATTACCAGTTAGACACTTATTAAATAAAAAGCAACACTAAATCTCTTTTAAATCTTAAAATATGTTAGACATTCAAAGTAAAATCCAAAAGATAATAGTGTCCTTAGGTAAAAGACTTTATTATCTGTACAACATTTTCATAATAATACAAATACTGATCTCACATACATCAAATACAAATTCGAATTCATATTGTGATTTATACTGTAGGACGGGACATATTGTGTAAAAATAAGAGCAAATATTCGTCTTCAAATCTAAACCACCTCGTAATGAAAAGCAGAACTACCCCGAAAGTTCCCAGCCGCCTGTCCTAGATTAAAACAATTAGTGCTCCAAGTAGCACTGCGAGCTATTTTCGATCTCATAAAAGCGTGCCGTGCGCTACCCTCTAAATGACTATGGACCACAGCGAGGAATCAGATGACGAATTTGATGTAAATTCATTTTCGTTTTTAACGCAGCTGATAAGATCAAGTATACAGAGCACATCACAACAGGTGTAAAGAATCTGTAAAGTTGAAAGACATTTATATACCCAGATGCAAAATATTCAAATATTGTTCTAGAACTAGAGAAATGTTATTCACTACTTCGTGGACGATATATTGTTGATTGAGTGATGTACTGTTATCCTAGTTCAATCTCTTATTTACTCTCTATTCGCTGATTTTGGAAAGCTAAATAACAGATATCTGATAAGTCCATTTAAAACTAATTCAAATTTGTGATTTATTATCACAGAAACTTCATTTGGTTCGCAGTCTTGCAACGATTATTCTAAAAAAAATTTAATTTTTAAGAATTGTTTGTTAATTTGATTTAAAATATATAAAGTTATTTAAATTTATGTACCTTCATTTGGTTCCTAAGATCGCTCTATTCTGAAAATACTGTCAGTCCAGATTGAGAATGCACTTTTGTTAATATAATACTTAATAGTTTTTTAGTAGTTATTAGAGTTCTACTTTTATTGATTCATTAAAATATCGAATAGTAATTTAAATTTTTGTACCTTCTGGAACTTGATTTAGGTAGTGTTCACTTTCAAAACGGGCTCAACCAGTATATATTAAAAATGAATAAAAATGGTAATCACTTTTTCATCGTTCTAAATAAGTTATTTATATGTTATTATAGTTTATGACATATTTTCTGTTTGAATATATGTCATATTTTCCAACATTTATCATATTTATCCATCCAATACTACACAATAGGAATTCCGTCACTACAAGAATATAACTCCAGTTATACACTTGTTCTTGAGGCAATATAGTAGCAACATCTTGAAGCAGTTGAACAGTATCTATCTTAATGACCATTTCGAAAACCTGTACATACTGGTATTGTAGGTTTAACATCTTTTCTTCTCATATAAACAGTATCAACATACGTAAGAACATTGGCTAAACTTGTATCAAATGCACTAGAAGCTGCATTCATCTAAGTTTCATAATTTGCTTGAGTTTAATCTATTTTTGTATTTTATAGATTAGTATTTAACGTTAAAGTGTTTGTCAACGTGTTAAATATAGAGTTGATATTCGTATTCGTCTTTTAATAGCTTTAAGTTGTTTACACTCCTAGTGACTGTATTTATGTTGCTATACTTGTGCTTAAAACTGAAAAGTTACTGACTATGCGGGATGTGATAGTTACATTATTACTGATTATATTCTAATTTTGCAATAAAACTTACGCTGTCAAGAAGTTCGTTATTTAAGTGCTACTTGAACCAAGTTAGTTAAGAATATCTATGTTAGAAGCTGAGTACTGTGTTGTTAAGTTAGTTAACTTATTCTGTAAATATAATTTAATTAAAGTAGAATAATCCGTTTGCTTCTAGATATATAACAAATTGTTAGCTTTGTGCTGTTCTCCAAGTGCATATATCACTTGGGTCATATTTGCCAAATAGCAATCAAATAGCTACTTGTGCTGCTAACCAAAACATTGTTTTATAATATAAATGAGTCAAGCTACTTATGTTCTTCAATTAATATCTTGTCTTATAAACTTTCGTTAAATATTTTAAATTCTTTCAATATATCTACACATATGTTACTACTAGAATTGTAAATATATTTATCATAACAGACACAGCTTTCTCCATTATAATATGCATTATCTATACATTAATATTTATCCATTACAATAACTCCAAGCTAGAGAGAGCTTAAACACAGTCCAAAAGAAAAATGTTACAACCCACAAATATTACTGCATTAAGAAACAATTGCACCTTGTATAACTATTTTGCTATGAGACTGAATAGAATTTGTACATACAGTTAAATTACTGATATTAATTACTTACTATTACAAGGAATACAAACAGAATAATTGATTTATTCTATTATTCTCATTTATGTTCATTCCAATAATTTTCGAATTGTTGATATAAAAACTATTTACAACAGTAAAAATATTTAGAGTAATTGCAGCTGAATACATTGATTTGAATCTATATTGAATGTTGGTGTTTGCTATACTAATTGTGTTATTTGCACTGGACATAATTACACTTAAATATTATCCGTGTGCAACAAATACTAAAGTCGCCGATACAATAACAATATCGCACTGCTAACAAATTAAAGATGCACTTGATATAAATTTTGCTATTGTAATATTGATAGTCGAATCAGTTATTAATATTTACTAATTAGTTTTGAAGAGCTCAAAGCTTTTCGCATTAAATAAATCAGAATTAATAAATAATTTTTAGACCTAAACTGTTTGCAAAAATATATAACTATGTTACGATGCAAACAATAAATTATCATCCACAATTTAATTATTAATAGCATGCTTTTGTTAACAGTAAGTGTACAATTAACTTCCAAGTTATATAGTATTCAGGCAAATATCGTTAGATTTTTTTGTTCGAATTAGCATAAACTATACAGTAATAGAAGATAACATTAATTTTTTAATATATTGAACAACCGTTATTTAATAATTGTGTAAAAAAATTTGCGATAGATCAGATATAAATTATAATTATATACACAATAATCTAGTTGGGACCGAGATCAGAAGGCGGGTTGAAATTTATTGAATGAATTCGCGAATAATAGTGTGTTAGAATCATTATGTGTATGGTTTATGCTTGGATAATTTGCAAAATGGAGAATTTGTTAACTACAAATATATTTGTAAGTTCCCATTTGAATTTAACAGCTTAATATGCTAATGTGCATATGGCTACATATTTATTAGTACTAGTTGTGTAAATGTACTGAATTAAATTGATTTACTAAACCAAGAGTTAGACTCAAAAATAAGTATCATAGATGCAAAAATTGATACAAATAAGTAATTTATGTTAACATAACTTTAAAACAATTTCAGTTAGCTTAGTTCGTGGCTATAAGGAAATAATACATAGCTGTAAACTAGAATACAAGCTAACTACACATAGTAATATAATAATTTGCAATCTATGATGATAAGGAATTCGCTGACGAAACGGGCGGTCACATAAAACCAAATTAACTTTTCAAATCACTTCTAGCAACCCAATTTGAATACTCATCTCAAATCACTTCCAGCAACCGCCATTAAATACTCATCTCAAATCTCATCCCAAATCTCTAGCGCAATCTCAACGCATACAATTTTCAAATAACTTTTCAAAAATCTTTTCAAATAACTCTCCCACAAATCTCAGCTAGACGCCGTTAACCCGAAGGTGTTACGGTGGCTGCGAAAATATCATCCTATCTAATGGAGTCATATAGTCGAGATGGAAAGCGCATTCGAACAAATAGGCAACGGTCCAGGGTCCAATTCCCGTGACTTAAAACTTTTGCTTAAAGGCAAGAAAATTAATTGGACGTACTTTTTGAGTAACCCACAACTTTGTAGAGGGCTTTATAGAAGGGTGTTGCGGTGGACATCTGGTAAAGCATTAAGCAGTTCAAGTAAAGTGGCTAGGGAAAAAGTATATGAGATGCTCACCGACATCGCCCTCCTCAAAGGGCTAAGCAACGTTTAGTGAAAACGTAAGTGAATATATTTAATGATAAAGAATATTTAAAGCTCCTTCGGGAACAAACACCTATATATATTTACATTTTTACCCAAATCAATTCCCGCTCCACAATCAAATTGATTCCAATCAATCTTAGGAAATAGACTTTTTTAACACTCTATAAATGGCATAAATGACTGAAAGTGAAATTCAAACACTAGTTTATAAATATCTTGATATCTAGAGTGAAGCATATAACTTATTAAGTGAATGCGAGATCGTTGCTTATAGAATAAAACATCCATTAGACAAGTCTGATGAATTAAAATATTATTTTAGCAAACGTGAATATCCATTAACCGAACCTGATGAACTAAAACAAAAACTTAATGAAATAAATCAAAAACTCGATGAATTATCAGCTACTAAAAGGAATTTAGAAACTCAAATCGAAAACATCGATTAAAATTATATTTTAATAGACGTATCGGATTACGAGTTCACATGGGAAACAAATTGTGAAGATAAGAGACAACAAATCTACAACGAATGGCACAGTCGCACATTCCATGGCAAACCACTTGACAAATTCCTTGATGAACAATCTGTTGAACAACCTGTCGAACAACCTGTTGAACAACCTAATTAAAATATTATTTTAGAATAATTATTAAAATAACTTAAAGAAAGAGTTAGATAATGAAATACTAAATTATTTTTTAGCTATTCAGAACATCTTGTTCTCGAATCTTCACAAATAGATATTGAAACATACTTTTTTAGCCCTCTTAATAATATGTCAATAGATTTTCTGCCAACTTAATTCCAAATGGATTCTAAGCTCTTTGATTAGCTTCACAATTTAATACTAACCTTTGTATAAAGAACTGATCCGGCTTTAAACAAATCTTTCAAACTAATTTAAATAAATATATTCAATCACATTCGAATATACCTACAAAACATCTAAGACAAGCCAAGTGAAACATTTGAGTTGCCAGAGATAAGCAGTGAACAATTAAATATTTGTATTCACGTTTTAAATAAATCAACTTTGAAACAAGCTGTTGATGTAACCAACATGCTAAAACAATTCTAGCCAATCCTAGACAGAACACCTTTCTCACAACGTTTTGCTCACGAAGTTTTCAAACATTTCTAGCTAATCAAATCTCAAAGTGAGCTTCTTGAAAAACTTAAACAAGAATACGAAAAATACTAGCACATCTCAATCTCAAAGCAGTAGTTGTAACACATCTTGTGTTTGAACTACAACAGAGATTCATATCACTACAACGAGCTATCTAAATTTATTAAACTAACAGATTAACATCAAGCTTTAAAACTAATTGATACGAAAACATTTCTAAACAACTTAACGAATCAGCTTCTTACAATTGAACAATACAACGACATGATGAACTTTGTTGAAGAAACTCCTTACGTCAAACTTTAGCAAATAATTCCCAATATGGACTCTGTTTAAATAATTCGCGACGATAACTTTGCAAACGACATTATAAACGAATACATAAAAGTATTAAATAACTGCAAGTTCATTCTTAACAACTCAGGTAAAATTAATGTTAATTTATACAGAGCCGCGAGCTAAATTATTCCAATAGCTGTATATAAATCACTTCAGATGCTCATTATGTACCCCGAACAATATCAAATAGTCGGATGCTTGCTGTACACGTTTTATATTCCGATTGTATATGTAAACGAAAATGATATCAAAGCAGACACCTTGGTTGTTACGCCAATGTTCTAAGATTTACATTTGAAACAAGCTAACTAAAATATTCATCAAATAGTTTTGCACTCAGATATTCCAAACGCCATTGTACATCACATTGACTCGAACGAATTTCATAACGAAGCTGATAACTTAGTTTTGATAAACGTAACCGAAGACGAAGTCGAATACTTTAAAGAAATGCGTCCTGAAATCAAATAATTAACTCCTCATGTAAAACACTAGATGATTCACAAGATGTTAAATTCGGAATACAGCGAGCGCTGTGAAATGTTCCACCTTAATTGTATAAATTTAGTTGTATTCAACTCTAAAAATAGTTATTACAAACGCTTTATCGCAAATTGGTTGAATAATTCCGAGTAATTATTGTACGAGTATGTTAACTCAGGAGAAGCTGATATAAATTTTGATATTGATAATTTCATCAAATATATTAGTACTCAACTTGATTGAATAGATTTTTTTGCATATATGGTAATACATGCCAAATATTGAAGAGCTTAAAAGACAATTAGTCAAATTGCAAGCTGAATATGACGCCACTCCAAAATCCTAGCGTAAAAGACTTGCTGAGATTTCAAATGAAATTGACAAACTTGAAAGTTAAATAGAAGCTTTTGAGGAAAACTTACCTTAAACAATTCCTCAAACAACTCATTAAACAACTATCCAAAGGTCTTAGTCAAAATCTAAATCAAATTCGCCAATTGCAAAAATAGCTGCGACAATCAAAGAACATTCTAACAAACGTAAATCTGTCAAAGCTCCTGGCAAAGACAAACCAGCTAGACACAAGCCACAAAATAATTCTGGCAGAACTATCTCTAAAAAGTTTGGTGGAAGATTGAACTCAAGACAACAAAGAGCCTCTCAAGAAAAGAATAAACAAATCGTAGAACTAAACGAATACGAAATTATGCAAAGAGATTTGATAGCTGAGAAACCTGATTTAATTAATTGAACAACTGTTTTAGTAAGTATGCGGTAGAAGATTAATTGAGTTGAGAGGTTTATTTTATGTTATTAATTTTGTTGAAACGAAATAATGTTAAGCTTGTCAGTATTTCCACTTCGCAAATAATTAACAAAATTCTCGAAAACGACTTCAACCATTTAATAGGTAAATTACTATTTTTGTGTTCAATATATATTAAAACATATTATTCGTATTTTAAATCACTTTATTCATTTTTATAAATGTGTGTACTCTCTTATGTCATTTTATTCACTAATATGCGTTTTATAACACTCTGGACACAAATGATATCCTTTGCACGAACACACATATCTGCTATTACATTATTTGCAGCCGACACATTACGCACTTACTTTTGTATATACATGATAGTGTTTATATGCTTCTATTACTGGTCCTTTAATTGGGCTTACTACTGGTTGGTTACAACCTTCAATTTTTCGCGGTGTAGCTTTAATTTCATATTTTGTTAGATTTATTTTCATTTAATCAATTATGCTTTCAACATAATCCGTTATTTTAATTTCTTTATATTTTGGCTGCAATAATTTCATCAAAGAAAACCCATTAACTAATATTACTTACATAAAATAAATAAACATCCTTGTGGTCCAACGAGTACATCGTCCTGGAAACTTAATATTTTTGTAAGTTGGTCTACGTAATCAACTCCTTTATAATTATTATTGTAGTAACGAACTATTTCAGGTTGTTCTCTGGGAATACCACGAGAACTTACAAATTCTTACATTTAACAGGGTTATTTCACAAATTTTGATTTTGTATATATCATGGTTAAAATTTTCTACTTTTTGCATTACCATTAAAGGACGTTTACATCTTTAACTAGAACTTATTTAGTCGTTTTCTTTAGTTTTACTTCTTTAAACACAGGATATTAAACAACTTAATTCAATTACAACTTCTCTAAATTTTATGATAATTCTTTACCAAGTCGACTTGGTCTAAAAGTTCCAACATATTCAAGCCCTATTGATTTAATATACTCAACTACGTCAATTGTACCATAATAATTATCACAGAATAGTGTGCAGTTAGGCTATTTTGGAAAATCAATAAAGTCTTTTAATAACATCAAGAGTTTTTGTTTCACCTTTAGGTACTGTTTACGAAGCTGCGTATAAATCCATTGATAATATAAAATTAGTAAATGTATCCACACAAGCTCTTACTAGTATACCTCTTTTTGCTGGTTTAGCAGGATTATACTATAAAAAGAATATTCTACCTGCAAATTTGATAAGTTATTCATCTATTACAAGGTTTTTACCCAGAAAATAATCTGGATATTTTGTATATATGTCTCGAAACTTGCTTTGTAACTGTAACATAAAATCTTAAACTCTTGATACAGAATTTCGAACTTTGGTTTCTTTTGGTTTATTTTAGCTCAAAACTTCTTCTTCATGATCATTAAATATTTTATTTAGTTCTTCTAGATCATCTTCGTCATATTCATAGTCAGAATTTTCAGATTCTTCTTCATCAGATTCTATACCGTCTAAATTTGTATCGATTTCTTCTTCAGGTTAATCTAATAACAATTTAATATGACCATAACAGACATTCGAATGTATTTCCTCCCATTCTCTGCAAGACATTCCAACTTCATCAGCTATAAACTAATTGCGTATTTTAGTGTTCTTAGACCAATTATATTAGACAGATCCTCGCTCTTTACCTGATATCATCATTGTAAATAGTATCATTAAGCATTTATCGAATTCTGATTTAGTTAATCTAGAATGCCCTCCATATTTCTACATTTTTCTTACTTCAGTCAAAGTTTTAATGTTATTGTAGAATTATGGAGTAAATAATTATGTATGGGTTTCATAGATGCTTTCATTCATTGTTGGCATTATTTTTGTTAGGTGCGAAGTGGAAATACTGACAAGCTTAACATTATTTCGTTTCAACAAAATTAATAACATAAAATAAACCTCTCAACTCAATTAATCTTCTACCGCATACTTACTAAAACAGTTGTTCAATTAAAGAGTATAAAGACTTCACTCTTGATCAAATAGCATATATAATTGCAAATATCTAACTTTATGAGACAGTTGAGCGCTTAGCTTTCTTTTAACTGTATTGTGCAAATATTTTACAACACTACATTGGAGGCACAATCAAAGTTGTTTATAAAGTAACTGACTCAAACGGTGTTGTAGACTTTGTCACCAAAATATACACAATCAAATCTGCACTTATCAAACTTGCATGCGACTTTTTAAAAAAGTATTCGCAAGACATTATTTAAGATGACGAAGTTGGAAGCGATTAACAAATAGGCTATTCAATTTGCTAGGCTTTGTATGTTGAAATAAAATCTAAAGAACAACTACAAAAAGAAGCAGCAGATGGCTAAGTAAACGAACGCAGACAAGGTGCTTACTTAAACTATCTAAACAAAATTCCTCAACTAGACTTAAGCAGATATCAAATAGGCTCAACAATTGAACAACATTTGGAAATCAGTTAAAAACAATGTTTCATACACTGTTTGTAAATAAGTGGCTAATACTCTTCAGAAGAACTTAATAACATTGAGATTCAAGTATGTCAAGACGTCTCATATTTAGCTATACTAAATTTGAAAAAGATCGTAGGTCTTGGCTACATTATAATTAATGACTACAAAGTAAACTCTGGTTCAAACACTATTCATATAAACAAACCAAAAGAAAGTCCATTACCTCCTCCGAAAGTTCGTATTGCGTTATTTGAAGGACACTATTTTATAAACGATTAAGTTTTAATTAGCGGATGGTGGATTGACAATTACAACACATACTCAGATAATTAAAAGTTTTTATCAAACCCGAACTGTGATCAAATTAGAAACGGATATTTTAAATCACGTGATGCAGGTATATCAACATACATCGGTCAAATTATTTAGAAAATGCATTCCAATAAATTATTAGAACACATCGATGACTTAAATATATACAACTATAAACAAATATCTAAATAAGAAATCTCTGCTCCTCAATAGCCAGCTTAATATGCAAAATTATTTGAACACAAACCAAAATCTCAACACAAGTTTGATAAAGTCATATTCGCAGACTACGAAACGCATACGAAAGAGTTAGTTAATGGCGAATTGAAAAGTATTCCACATAAACCCTTTATGTTATGCTATACAGAAGATTATGGCGAATCAGTTACAACAGCTCGTTCGATAAACTAATTAGCTGACGAATTAGATAGATATTATGGAAAACTTGAACTAGAATCCAAATCAAAGCCGTAGGCGTTAATACTATTCCATAACCTGCCTTACGATTGCCGCTTCATACTCTCTTCTAAGTACAAAGTACAAGATTTGATCCAATAAGGCACTAAATAAATTCAATTTAAGATTTATCTCAAAAACTGTGTTCTTACTTTTAGAGACAGTTTACGTTTATTTGATGCGTCGACATCTGTAGCTAAAATGCCTAAAATGTTCTTCACAAAAGCCGAGCAAGAAATGTTAGTCAAGGAAATCTTTCCATACGACTACTACACGGAAGAGCTTTACTTAGACAACGTCGGAGACATCAAAGAAGCAACCAAATACATCAAAGCATCTGAAAGCTAATTTAGAATATCATTACAAAAAGCTAATGCAATGCTTGATGAAGAACATTTTGATATGTTCAAGTACTGTGAATTTTACTGTAAACAAGACGTAATTATTTTAGCCAAAGCTGTGTCTAAATTTAGAGAAAACTTAAAGAACGAATACAAAGAACAAGGGCTTGATATTGACTTATTTAACTATTTAACAATCTCGTCTTTAGCAATAGATATCCAAAAATAGCTTGGATGTTTTGAAGATTGTTACGAAGTCAGCGGAGTTCTTAGATAATATCTTCAACAATTTATTATCGGAGGAAGAACAATGGTAGCTGGTAACTAAAGAGTCAAGATGCACAATCAAAAAATATAGGACTTCGACGCTGTTTCGTTATACCCTTCTGCAATGTCGCGTTGCTATTATCCAACAGGCGTTCCAAAATGTTTAAATCAAAATATGATCTCGTACTACAACGACATAAACAACCTCAAATAAATAACCTTAGACTAAAACAGCAAAGACTAAAACACACTGTATTTGCAAGTTAAGCTCAAAAGAACATCCAAATTTATTAATAGAAAGTTCCCATTAGTAAGTGAAATAGACGAAAATGGCGTAAGATAATTCAACAACAACTTTGATGAAACTAAATGTTACTATTACGATGTCATCTCGCTTCAAGACCTCGTAGAGTTTTAACAAGTTAATTACGAAATTATTTCAGGTATTTATTTTGAAGGTCGTAACTATAAAATATAGGAAGTCGTTACTCAAATGTTTAATAAACGCAAACATTACAAGTCAATTAAAAACCCAATTCAAGTTATTTATAAACTGATCCTCAATTCAGCATATGGAAAAACTATCGAATGTATTCACGACACAAAAGTTGAGCTAGTTGATTCACAAGGGTTTGCTAAGTTGGTTTTGAAACAAGCTTCAAACATAGTTAGCACTGAGCAAGTCGGTAATAAGTATATCGTAACAATACGCCAAGAAGTTTGCGATAGTTATGCGTTCACGTATATCGGAAGCTTGATATTAAGTACATCGAAACGAATTATGAACGAGGTTATGTGCACAGCTGATGACAACAATCTCCCAATATTTTATCAAGACACCGATTCAATGTAAATTGAAATAGACTCAATTAATATACTTAAACAAAAGTTCTAAGAAAAGTACAATCGAGAATTGATCGGCGAAAATATGGGACAGTTCCATACGGACTATGAAAGCGACCTAGGCAAAGTGCTTTATGCAGACCAAGCTGTATACGTTGCTAAGAAAGTTTATTGCGCTAGATTAGTAGTATAATCAAAAGAAAATCCAAACGAATTATTGATTGATTATCACATTCGAATGAAAGGCGCCTCAATTGGAGCTATTGACAAAGAATGCAATGAAAAATACGAAGGCGATTACATAAAGCTATACGAAAATCTATTCAATCATCACAACACAACAACGTTTGATTTGTGCGCTAACAAACCTGTATTCTAATTTAAGGGCTTAGAAGTTAAAACAATGGACAACTTCTATAGAGAAATAAAGTTCCCGCTAAATAAATTTGAAAAACAATTTGAGAAATGTTACGTCAAATAAATTCTCGAAGACTTCTTGAGAAATAGCAAGAAATGATTTGATAGAATATATTTTTTTAATAGTAAGTTATAAAAGCCATGTCAAATTATGCACAGAAGTTCTCAATCAACAACTTAATAAAAGCGCAACCGAAAGTTCAATAGAAAATTCAAGATGATAAATTTTTGAACAGAGTTAAAGTGATGTCTATGTGTGACAAAGAATTTGACAACGTGATTGTATATGTAGATGCCAATGTTGCATTCAAAACCTAGTTCGGATATAACATTTCTGTATTGAGAATAATATATTTCAAAGAGAACAAGCCAGTTCATTAAATAAAGTGTGATGGATAAACATTTGCGAACAAGATTGCGCCAAAGAAAGAAAAAGGATAATTCTAGTACTTTGTTATCGAAAACAAGTTGTAATCAACTATTACCGAGAATGGAGAAACGATCGAATACTACAACATATCATGTCCAATGTTAGTTAAGGAAGAGTTAGTGGAAACTCTTAAACTGAAGTCTCTTGTCAAAGAACACGTCCCAAAGTTCCATCAACGTTAAGTCAGTGCTGTAGATTTCGAAGGTTTTGACTTCGAATGAACATTTAACAAATTATTTTTTGCCTACTATATAAAATGCCTGTCCAAGACGATTTCGATCCGACTTTAAAGGATTTTGAATCTCTTAGTAAATAACTTTACAAAACAGACCAGATGACTCTTTCGAACAATACGTAACTAAAAGCTACAGCTGCAAAATTGACTGAAATATAGAAACAAATAGAAACTGTTCTAAAACAAATTCAAACCCTTCTTTCGCATAGCACTCTTTGAAAAACCTACTTTTTTAGCCATATGGTATATGTAAACAAGAATCAACGTTTCACCAATCGATTGTGACAACAGCCAGCTCGAAAGCTTAGAAGACTTGGAAATATATTCAACTGAGGAATACGATCCAACTGCGCCGGAAGCATCTGAGAACGACAGCGTGTACAGAATATTTTCAGAGGGTGTCGAAATTATTTACAAATTCGTTCCGAACTATCCCAACTACTTAATCTCGAACTATGGGCAGCTAATTAACATTAAGACAGAGCAACAAATTGGTCTTGGGAAAAATGGCAGGAACTATTTCAAAGCATCTCTTTTGAACGAATTTGGTCGTAAAAACTATTATGTTCATCAACTAGTTGCATTGTCTTTTATAGGTCCCTGTGAAAAAGAGTTTGAGATAGACCATATCAATCACATACGAACAGACAATCGAGTTTCAAACCTCAGATACGTTTCGAAAAGTAATAACCAAAAGAATAGAACAATTTACAACGGACATCCTGCAGAATACTTTGATCAACTTCCAACAAGTTGTATTTAGTTAAAATCGTATAATTAACATTAATTTGACAGATATTACATTGATGTGTTAACAAAGTAACTTTACAGTTTTGACAACAACCAATTTCGAAAGCTCGTTTTAAGAAAATTAAAATCAAATTATAAACTCAGGAGCATTCTTGGTAAGGAGGTCTCTGTTTATTTATCAAAGCTATTGCAAAACGAGTATAACAAGTGATTTCAACAAATTCTTTTTTATCTATATTTAAATGAACAACTTAACATCAGATGGAATAGAAACTCTTAAAGGTTGTAGATTGCCACTGTCTTCTTTCAGCTTTATTGGACTATATGGTTCGCCCGGATGCGGCAAGACAACTCAGTTACAAAACATTGCCGATGCTGTTATTCAATGGAGTAAATAAACGACTTACGACCTTGATAAACCAAAAATTTGCAATGGAGTTGTAACGCACTATATTTACATATCGCCTTCGACGTAAACTGACCACACACTTAACAGCAAGGACAATAAAATATTGATACAAGGTACTGACTAAAATATTTTAGACTTAACTGACTCAATAAAAGTTATGAACGACGCTTTCGAATCTGCTTTGATATCCTAGGATTTTATACGGGATATAACAAAAGATATTTATAAAGAACTTTATGAAGACAACAAAATCAATTAACTTACTCGTAAACAATTAATTCAACGACACCCGCAATACAATTTATTAATTCGAAGTTTACAGTCTCTTGAATAATTTAAGGAAAACTATCCAGAACTCCGATTTAAAGAAACTAACAAACAAATTTTGCAAGTGCTTAGTGACATAACATCTAAAACAAACATGCTGTCACGAAATTCTATTCAAGCTTTCGATGGGTTTATGGTTCGACGACCAAAAATTATTTTAATAGCTGATGACTAGGCTGGCACAAAATTATTTACGTCAATAACTAGCAATGAGTTTTACAATTTGTTATGTGTTAGGCGACACCAAAGTTTATTCTTCATTGGTATCAGTTTACATAGCCCAGGAAACATGTAGTACTCTTACAAAATGTAGATGAACTCAATGTTATTGTTCAGAGGAATTCCTTAAGAAAAATTGAAACTTCTTTATGATAACATATCAGCTTTAGACTCGATCGATTTTAATATAAACGACTTTATAAAAATATATCAAAATGCAACTGGCTATAACGAAACCAATATGAGCAAAAAAGAGGACTATAGATTCAATTTTGTTTATGTTCAGTCATAGCCTATTCAAGCCATCTATTTAAATTTTGACAAGCGTCTTAAGTGAAGTATATTTTTTAGTGTACTTAAAATGTATTCAACTATCGCGAGCCTACCCTCAATCGTTAGCGTTGCCTAAAATGTTGTCCAAAATGTTGTCCAAAAACCTACTGCCACAAAAACTGATGTAGCCACTTAAGCTATTGGTTTTATTGACAACATTAAACAAGAGACTTTAAAATAAACTGTCGCAACACAAAAATAACTAAATGATTTTAATGAAAAATGTGAACAAGTTATCACAAATATCAACTCATTAAATTAAGATGCGTATTAAGTAATTGATCTACTAATTTTGTAGCTTATGGCTGTTGCTGAATATACTATCCAAGGAACAAAGCTAGGGGCCTACCGACAACAAATGGTGTTCGAGAAAGTGCAACAATTCTTCAAATAAACTCCTCTGACAGTTAACGAAAAAGTTTTGACGTTGCAATTAATAGAACAAATATTCAAAGGTAACAAAAAGTAGCTTCTAGATGTGTTTGAGGAAATGTTTTCAATCTCGAACGGCTGCGGTCTGTTCAAATCTTGTAGCGCATTTTGATTTAGTTTTATTTTTTATAAACATTTTAAATGACTCAATAGAAACTAGTTTTTGTAAATCAATACGATAGCTGGTAAACTGACTTGTTAGAATTACGCGATAGCAAATTTATGAAAGAAAAAATACGAAGTTAATTTGTAAGCATCTTTTACAACCCTGCTTCACATATGCTTCACTTGAAATTATTGCCCAACAAAACTCCTGTCTAAACTCTCGAGCACATAAAAGATGTGCAAAAATATTTAGACGAACTTGACTTAGAGCCTGATATATTGACTGTCACATCGGATTTTGGAAATGAATACAAAGGGGTGTTTGAAAATTATTTAGTTGAGCATGACATTGTCCACAAGGTTGTTCTTTTCGATGATTTTTAACTTGCGCCAATTAATAGTATTTGCAAATATGTTCGAGGTAGAATACAGAGAGCTATATAAGAACTAGACGACTTTACTGAAGACCAATTTGAAAAAGGCTAGGTGTACGTCACTCAAAAACAACTTGAAACTATTTTGAACAACCTTGTTAAATTTCACAATTTTGAAAAGGTTATTGGACTTTATTAAAAAGTACCTGTTAAAATCACTCGTGAGGAAGTTGACGACGTAAATGCTGTCAAACAGGCTTAGAACGACGAACTAAATAAAATATACGACTTCGACATAGGTGATTTGGTCAACGTGTTGTTACTAAAAGAGCACCAAAAATTTGACAAAAAACGTGAGCGCAAATGGAGTCAAAATTCGTATAAAATAGTTAACAAAATAGGGAGTTTCTTTGAGGTAATTCCTGAGCCATTTGATTTTAAATAATACGTCGAAACCTTCAAACTACAACGCGGTTATCCTTGGGGCATTCCAGCTTACCATCGCAAATGTTACTAACTCAAGTTTGCTAAAAAGGCAAGCACAAAATATTTTAGTTACGAACTTGAGAATACAAATTTTTATACATTCGATAGCATCAAGGCAGCGGTTGATCAAAAAGGAAATGTTGCAAGTGTTTACGACGCTTTATAACAAACTAATGTCAACTATTTAATTAAAGCAAGCACTGTGAATACGTTTTTAAAAGAAGATACGAAAACCACGTACAAAATTAAACCAAGTTAACTTAAAACTTATGACAAAACAGACATCACACCGATTGAAGACAATTATTTATTTGGAATGGCTCTACCAGAAGGCTATGTCCCCGTATTTTTAATGAAATGAATTTTGAAAACTATTTTTTAAGCACAGTATAAATTATGACAGACAAACTTAATGTGATACCAGCTAAGGTTACCGCAGTTGAAAATTTATCCAATGATGTTTATGTATCGTCTTCAAATGACGGTGTTTCAATCAGACAAACTCATGTAAATAAATCCGGGAGCAACACAGTAGACTTTACCGCTGGAAAAGGGTTGATAACAGACGGAACCAATAATGAAATTCAATGGGAAATTTAAACGCTTCAGAACTCAGTTTTATCAACAACAAACAGTGGTTTAAAATACACAATGCAATTTGGAATTAAAATGACAGGAGACACTATTGGGAGGTACTATTGGAAAAATGGTTTTGTTTACTTTTAGAAAGCAACTATTGCAAATTACGGAAATTTATCTGTTGCTTTAGCTGCTCCGGTAGCAGTTTGCACAACAGCTATGAATGCTACTTTCCCAATTTTTGAAAGCATAGTTAACTACAATGGTGAACTGAAAACTACTGAGCTATTTAGAAAAAGCATGTTCTAGCAGATGTTACTTCCGAAAGATTATCAGGAAACTATGAGCTAAACTTGGTTCGAAGGTGATACTATTTTGTTTGATGAATATGTTCTTCCTTATGACGAAACAACAAAGAAATACATTGACATAGGTACTCCTGCAGGTTGGGTGCCAGGAACAGCTATCAACGCTCAAATACAAAAGCTTTCTGATGATTCGTTTATGTGGACTTTTAGAAAAGACTTCTTCGTGCCACTTAATATGTTGAACTAAGTATTTAATTATTCAAACAACTTTTACACAAACACTATAAAGAAACAAAGTTTGTACATTACGATCAGAACTTAGTTATATCAAATGGCTAAATGTTTTGGAAGCTCTAAGGTATTTGATCCAACGTACACGGGCATTGGCGCGATTGACTTGTAAGTTGTTACCAAGTAGTCTTCAGTAGTTCAATCTGATATGGCTAAGAAAGAGTCTATCATATCGCTTAACGGAATCGGGATAGAAACAAGGCCATTAACAGCTATGTTCACTGGGTAGGTGTTGGTATCTGAAACAAGCTCAAGACACGCAAGTATTGCAAGAGCCGCTCTTTGTATGGAATTGAAAGACAGTAATCTAGATGATTCGACTTATTTACACCAAAGATTTACTGGAATGTCCGCTGCAAATCAGGTTGCTTTTAGAAACAGTTAACTACTATCTGAATAAAATAGTGACGAAATTACAACATCTCCACTCAAGACTTAAGATTTTGTTTTCTTTGGTAATTTCAATATCGTTAGAGGTAGCCTTGACTACAGACTATTTTCAAATGAACACTAAGATATTTAGTCATTGCGTAACGAAATAATTCGAAGTACCAACATGTCTTAGTTATATGACAGAGGTCTTTCACCCGCATTTAGTAATTTGTTCGAATGGCTTTCTAAATATGGTTTTGTGTACAGCTCTTTAGAACAATACTCAATGGACGAATGTACAAACGATGTTGTCGGAGATGGGTTCGATAGTATGCGAAATTCTTTGTAATATCAGTACAACTTGGTTGAATATAGAAATGGCTTTAGAGCAAATACAAATACTTGTGTAGAAAATTTAACTGACGACACAAAACTTAGAGAACAAAACAAAGGCGCAAACAACATTAGAATCAGTGTTTATACGTTTTATGACAACTTGTTGATATACGATGTCAGCAATGGCTAAATAAATATTAAAGACTTTATGTGAACAACTTTTATTTTTTGTGTTTATATTAAATATGATTATTTATTATGAAGGACATTAGAACGAAGACTTTCTGTACACTGATTATCAATACTATCGCGAACTCTCGCAAATTGATAATGAAGAATTTGATATATAGCCAACTGTTAGCTTTGTTGTACCAGGAACTTTGTTAGACGGTTAGAAAATAATTTTAAGAACAAAATATAAAGCTATTGACGAACAAGGGCAAATGATAATCAAAGACACAGGTGATTATGTGGTGACACTTCCGAAAGAGTTTGGTACAAGGCAAACTGAGTTGATGTATTTAGTCGAAATTGCAAATTTGATATAAGATCAAATACAAGCAAAAATTGACAAAGAGTATTTGGTAATTGCGCAGACTGAGTGGCTTTAAAAACATCTTAAAGCAAGGTTTGCGATAACTGGTGAATAAACCACAATTAAATTCCCCGAAGAAAGCTGTTGGTTAGCTAAACTGTTGGGAGCTAAAATTTTCAAGAGCAACAACTTTACTGCGGGACAAATTACAAGAGACGGCTAAACAATAACTGTTGATGAAGATGGTAACGAATTGGATGCAAATGGGCTAATTAAAACCTTGTTTAATAAAACTATGTATAAAACAAACGCAGATAAGTGTATAACGTTTGATTATACAATGTATCTCAATTTAATAAAAACTGTACACATAACTTGCAAATACATTACAAAATAAACTGTGTTAGCCAAATACAAACAATACATCATACTTAAGCACACACTTGACATCACGCCTTTAGCAAGAGTCAAAATTACATCAGATTTCTTAAGCACGATATCAAAAGACCAATTATACAAAGGTATTTAAATAAGCTTTTACAACGAAGATTTTCATTTAATCCCAATGGATGACAATACATTTTACGAAGTCGAATTATCTATATCAAAATCTAGAAAAAGAGCCTAGCTAGAAATTGATATGAAAACTGTTAGTGAAGGTGAGTAAAGACGTAAGGAAAGACAATTTCAAGATGAAATGTTTGCGACATAACAAAGAGCTTTGCAAGAATTTTAATTAAATTATGAAGACAACAAATAGCAGTTCGCTTAAAATATAGAGATTCATAAAAAATACAACATTGATTATTTTAATAAGGAATAATTAATTGAGGAAGCTCTAGAGAAGACAAAAACTGGTGAAATAGCTTTAAATGACAAGTAATACAAAACATTAAATAAATATCTTCAAATTGATGCTTAATATAAACAGCAACTAAATAATATGTAAAAATAAGAAGAATATTTATATCAAAAAGCAACCGATTTTAACATTCCTCAGCACGAGCAAATTAAAGCCGCTAAATAGTTATCCGAATTTTATAAATAACAACAACAAAGCTCTTAATTTTAGTATCAATAATTAAGCGAAATGAAAAATGGTATTTAGAAACGTATTATGGCTATTTTAGGAAACGAGGCATATTCAAACTATACACAAAGCACGGATGAACTTAAGGAAATAAATGAACAAAAGGAACACATAAATAAAAACATCAAAAGCACAAATTTGTAGCCTCTTGCGGAAACCGCGTTGTAAGAATTAATTATTAAGCGTGATGCACTAAAACAATCTCTCGCTGATAAATAAATTGATGAAAAACAATATGATTATTACTACAATTAATTTAAGTAAGAATATCAAGAAAAATTGCAGAGATACACACTCGAAACGTAAGCACTTGCTGATGAGTACAATGAAGAAGCAGCTTACAACGAAGTTTTACAAGCATATCAAATGAATCAAAAGTTCAAATCACGTAAAGATTTTCTTAATGGTAAACAAACGAGGCAAGCTTAAGATGAACTAAACGATAAAAACTATAAAGAAAAACTAGAAGAGATTTCTAGAAAGTATCATGAAAATAAAGGAGACTTGTATACAGCTGCAAGCGATAGGGAATTTAAAACAAAACTTTAAGAAAGAGCTATGTAATAACAACGAGAAGAATATCAAAAACAACAATATATTAAAACTTTGTTAAGCTAACTTGATGAACAATAGAGAATACAGTTTGGTATGCTTAGTTAGTAAGACAAAGAGCATTACTTGAGCGAACTTCATAAATAGTATCAAAATTCTAATTAATAGAATACTTAATGATTATTTTTTTAGATATATTATAAAATGACTTAGTAAATCGGATGGAGAATTAACAAAGATGTTTAACCAATCAGCAAAGACCCTTTGAAAGAATATAAATGGTACGAAAGCACTGGCTGGAAACTTGTTGCTATCAAAAAATAAACTACAGTTCAATATGCTGAAGACGGTAAGCCAATCAAACCAGAAGATATTCCTGGAAAGATTTGGAAACTAAATTCAAGTAACAAATGGTGCTCACACGTAGACTTATCAGATAAAAACAACAAACCATATTGCAATAAGAAAGACAAAGACTATATTTGGAATGAAAAGACCAAGTCTTGGAAGCTAGCTGTAGTTATTTACTAAAAAGATTAATCTGTTGTTGTTGAAAACACTAGACAATAAAATATTGAATAAGAAATCGAAAAGTATTATCAAAAGAAAGAGTTAGAAAGACTTTAGCAAGCTGCTTAGGCCTAACCTGTTCCAAGCTAAGTTTAAGAACAACCTATTCAATAACAAGCGGTTCAATAGCGCCCCAAAGTTGTATTTGATAATCCAATCTTGAATAGATACAATATGTGATTTATTTTTTTGCGTTTAATTTAAATATGAACATTCAAAATATATTTGATTCAACTACGCTATCAGATTTAAATGGTAGACTTCAAATAAAAGCTCCTCCTCATTTTTAGTAAGGTGATTACACAAGTTTATTAAGTGTTCGAGCAGTTGAAGATATTTTTGTTGTTGACGGCAAAATTACCATAACCAACCCTGTGAATTCAACTACAAAAACAAGAACGTACAACCACTAATAATACAATACTATGTTTGAGTTTATGGAAGACTTTACAGCAAATTTTGGGATGTATTTAACAATTGAAATTGATGCGGTTAACAAAAGAGCATTTAGAATAAATTTCAAAGACACTTATAAATAATCGCATTTGAAATATGAAGGCAACGTTGAAAACTTTATTGGCAGACCAACAATGTAGGATATAATTTTAGATGGAACTATGACTTTAGATAATAACGCGAAAGAACCAACTGCGAAAATAACTGCTGAATATGCTTCTTAGAAATTTAGTACTGTACATGATTTCGTTGAATATACAAACGAAATATTCAAAAATGTGATCAGAATTGATTTTGATGATTAAAAGTTTGCTTTCAAAGCTGTAACATATTTAGATAACAGTTACAACAAAGGCAATTTCAAATACACTGGAAATATTGCTCAATATCTTACTTTTAAACAAAATTTGATACTCAATAATGAAAAGCTTGGCTATAGTTCGTTAAGTATTTAATATTTGCAAATAAAATGCGACAAGCTACAATGCGGACTGAATAGTTATGTATTTGATCCTGATACAAATCAATAACGAGTACAATTTAGCTCAAGTGTTTTGCAAGTGCTTTGTCCAAACTAAATGAGTTACTAGAGCAAGAACATGGATTTGCATATAAAATTACTAGAAAGTATGCCACTTGATTTTTACATAACTGATTAAGACAATAATGCAATATGTCTTTAGTATATACTTTAGATGAGGTTTTATAAATAAGAATATTTCTTTCAATAATAGTCAGATAGCGGAGTGACAGCTATTCATCAAAAGCAATAAATATTCGTGTTCTTGACTGATAAGTTTAGATCATTTAAAATTAATTAAAAATTTGACTAAGTAGCTCTTTGTTAAGCTTATGGAAATATTGGACCGCAACCTGCTACCTCAAATACGTATGTTATAAGCTATGTGTACGATTTGAAAATAAATAACTACAAATTTGATATACTACACGCTTATGAAAGAAACATTGAAAATATAAATAGCTCAATATTTGTTTGGCTAAATCTTCCGCCAAGTTGTTTGCTAAATTTTGAACTAACAACGGCTGCGATTGAATACACACAAGACACAATGATAAAATAAGAGACAGTCAAAAAAGATTAATAACCAAATATTTTGTTGAGACTATTTATCAAGTGATTATTTTTTAGTGTAACATAATAAATGAGCGAGCTAGCAAATAAGGCAAACGATTTAGCCAATTAAGCTGTAGAAGAACTTGTACCGACTGATTACAAACCTTTTGGAAGATAAGTTGTGTAAACTTTAGGCGATATACCAAGAATGGTTAATGGGTACAACGGTCTGGGGGTACTTCGAAAACCTGTGGCCAATCCTACACTAGGAGCAATACCAAAACCAAAACCTCTAACGGGCTGGCAGAAATTTAAGCAAGGGCTTGGTAAAGTGTGGAATGTGATAAAAGCACCTGCATAAAAATTGATTTCAAGTCTTCCTTTCGGAGGTTTGATAAATAAAGGAGCTGATGCTGCTTCTGGTTTGATTAATTACTTCAAAGGAAAGAAGTGAACAATTACTTTTTTAGCTAAGTAGTATATATGGAATTAACAATTGTGCCATTAAAATCTTATGGAGAAAATGTATTTGATCATTACTTTTACGATACTCAGGAAAATAAACTGTACAAAAAGAAAAGAAATAACAAAATAGAAGAAGTTGTACCAAGATTATCTGGAAAGTACTTTTATTTTAATTGTTTCAATACTGAGAACAAAAGAGTCAAAGTTTCTGTATTATCGTTGTAGACTACAAGTAAATTTATATGATGACTATTTTTTGCCGTTAATTAAATGAGTTTGGCGATATTGAATGATCCAAACAAAGGAGTGGTTAAATGCAATCAAATCATAAATGGTCTATAAACAATAAATTTCAATGACTCCAAAATAGAATTTGATAATTATGCTGTTGAAGACACGTACTACATAAACACACAAAACGGCAAGACGAATATGCTGTTTGATTTAAATTAACTAGAAGGAAAAACTATACAAGATTTTACAATAACCAATTTATAATCAAATGTGATCGAGGTTGCGTAAAAGTTAACTATAAATTCGATGGACATTTATTTAAATATGAACGAGCTAATTAGATAGAGTCAAGCTTATAAAAATAGTATTGAAAACATAAATATAAATTTGATTATGAAGACTTAGTAGATAAATAATTTGATCGAGTTTAAAAATAACTAAGACATCGCTAATCAAGAATTTACTAACAAATACACACAACAAGCAAATGAGCTATAAAATCATTTGACAAGAATATAGAATCTCGAATTGTTTGAGACTAATTAAACATTAATGAACACAGAGTTGTAAAATTACTATCAAACTATATTGAACAAGGTTGATACAAAATTTATTGAATACGATTCGAATTTTGTATTGTAAGACGATATAAACAAAAAACTAACTGACTTAGTAAAAGAACATTAAGAGAGACTTGATGTGATCGGGCCTGCTGTACATAAAATAAATGACGATTACGTAACTCATTCTGAGATAACAGGTTTTGCTTCTGAAAGTTCGATTATTGGATTAGCAACAAGCGTTGGAGTACTTCAAGCGCAATGTATTGCAATGGATGTTGGTATAGCTGCTGCATAAACTAGTGCAACAGCGGCTGCTGCTACAGGAGCGGCTAATAGCGGATTGATAAGCACTTTGTAGAGCTAAGTCGTAAAACTAGAGGGTGATAGTGCGATATTGACAAGCGATATGGCCTCTGTGAAAGCTGAGCAAACAACAATCAAAGTTGACGCTGCACAAGTTGCTACTAATCTGAAAAAATTTGAAGTAAGTTAAGGAATTGCTGACGGAATAATGTAAGGCTAGATTACAGACCTTTAAACAGGAAAGGCTGATAAAGAAACTACATACACCAAATTAGAGGTTGATGCGTATTTTGTTGCATAGACTGATACAAATAATTAATTAAACGGAGGTATTTTATAGCTTGGTTCAAGCAAGGCTGACTAGGTTACTACTTATAGTATAACTGATGTTGATTCCAAATTAGCTTTGAAAAGCGATAAAACGTACGTTGACACTGGATTCAATTTATATGGAAGTTAATTGACTACTTTGAAGACAAGAGCTGACAATGTTGATATATTAAATACTACATAGAATACAAATATCACAAACTTATAAAATAGTACAACAACTCTGAATAATGGCATGAATACAGCGTTTAGTAGATTGTAAGTAATTGACAATTTGAATACACAATAGAGTGCAAGTATCGTAAGCTTAACGAATGATAATACAGCTTTGAAGACAAGGTGTACTGATATAGAGACTTTGAATACTACTTAAACAAATGATATAAACACGTTGAAGACAAGGTGTACTAGCATTGAGACTTTGAACGTTACTTAAACAAATGACATAGTTGCTTTGAAGACAAGATGTACAGATATTGAAACTTTGAATACATCACAAGACGCGATTATAGAAATTCATACAGGAAACTTTGGATAAATAAATGATAACTTCACAGATGTTTGGGGAAGATTAGACAAGATTGAAACAACTAATTTGGATGGTATTACAAGAAGATTGGATTTGTTAGATGTTAACGTTGGAGATATAACGCCGATTGTACATTATTTATCTGAACAAAATCCAATAACATAATAGAAAATAATTGCGTTGGAGACTGATAACACAACTAATAAAACAAATATAGCTAATTTAACTACAAGAGCTAATGAACAGGATTAAACTAACTTGACTTTTGGTGGCAAGATCACAGCGTTATAAACAGATAATACAAAGAACAAGAATGACATATACAATATCAACAACAACGTCATCACAATAGGTAATTCGGTAACAGCCATAAATACAAGAGTAACTAATTTAGAAACGTATGTATACAATTTATATTCAAGAGGAACTGGTTGGTATAAAGAAGGAGATTTTGTTACTTGTTATGGAACAATTAGCATAGGAGGAGGAGGACAACCAACAGTTTATTATGCAGTTACGATGGTGGAAGTATTTCATTATTCAGTTACAGTTAAAAGAGGAGCTAACTCAGGAGGAGGTTGTGATGTGCTGTATGCCGAGCCAGGTCTTTCTTCAATGTTAATTACACACGATTATGCGTCTAATGCGTATATAAGCTGGGGCAATTGGTCAGTTAAAGGAAGATGGAGATGATTTCATTTGATTGAAGTGGATATGTTGAATATGATGTATAAATATATAATTTTTTGTTTGTTCACTCCAATGTCATTCAAGATCAACAATGATGTTGTTTGCGACGAGAGGTTGGTGGTTGTTCTGAACTTGCTCTTGAACTTGTTATTGAATGAGTAAAACATGGTTAATAAAATCTTGTTGTTGTTCGGTGTCTTAACACATCAAAAGAGCAAGTTGGCGATAATTACGAGTGTAGGAGAGTTTCATGATAGTGAATTACGCGATATCACGATTTCTATAAACATGCACTCTTTTGACAATCTCCCATTGACTATCTTTAAACGCAGTATTCGAGAAAGCCACTTGGAAGAGACATTGCGCGCGAACAGTGTTAGCTGTGTTGACAATAACGTTAGCATCGTTTAATTCCAACACGATGTCAGCTCTTTTGACTGACGGGAGGAAAAATTTCATGAAGGAAAACAGATCATCAAAGCGAATAACATACTCTGGTGGAATTTCAACATTAGCTAATGTAGCACAGCTGAAGAGAGTTTCGAGGAGGTTCTTGATAGCCAGATGGACATATATCGGAAGCTGGAAGATGCCGTTCATATAAAATAAGAAGTGGAAAAGTTAAATGATGAAATAGATTGTTGTACAAATAGAGTATGTATCAATATATATAAAATTTCATTTCTAAGTCCTTATTGAACATTTACACTAAAAATCAATTTGATTGGAATCAATTTGGAGCGGGAATTGATTTGGGTAAAAATGTAAAAATATATATAGGTGTTTGTTCCCGAAGGAGCTTTAAATATTCTTTATCATTAAATATATTCACTTACGTTGCTAACGTTACTTACGTTACAAACGTTGCTTAGCCCTGTGGAGGGCGATGTCGGTGAGCATCTCATATACTTTTTCCCTAGCCACTTTACTTGAACTGCTTGATGCTTTACCAGATGTCCACCGCAACACCCTTCTATAAAGCCCTCTACAAAGTTGTGGGTTACTCAAAAAGTACGTCCAATTAATTTTCTTGCCTTTAAGCAAAAGTTTAAAGTCACGGGAATTGGACCCTGGACCGTTGCCTATTTGTTCGAATGCGCTTTCCATCTCGACTATATGACTCCATTAGATAGTATGATATTTTAGCAGCCGACCGTAACACCTCCGGGTTAACGGCGTCTAGCTGAGATTTGTGGGAGAGTTATTTGAAAAGATTTTTGAAAAGTTATTTGAAAATTGTATGCGTTGAGATTTGGGATGAGATTTGAGATGAGTATTCAATGGCGGTTGCTGGAAGTGATTTGAGTTGAGTATTCAAGATGAGTTGCTGGAAGGGATTTGAAAAGTTAATTTGGTTTTATGTGACCGCCCGTTTCGTCAGCGAATTCCTTATCATCAAATCTAACTACACATCTCTTGAAAATTTGATAATGTCTCAATTTTTAAACTAACAAAACATTTTAATCAATAATGTAACATAACTCAGTTAATATATTGCTTTAAACAACAGTTTACTCTTGAACTATATAAAAGGAAATATCACTCAAATATCACAAACAATACAAGCAAACAACATCTTAGTAGAATAATCTATAATCAATAATGTATCATCTCTCAATTCATTAATCGCTTACAATTTTGGGTTAACCAATGGCTATATAACTGGAAACTATTCTAAGGCAGATGCTTCGTTAACATCTGCTTAGTAAACGATTAACACAAATATTAATAATGTTTAAAATTAAATTCAAGCAAAAATAGCAAATAACCAAGCGAATGCAGATACAAAAGTTTCATCAATACAAGCATCCATGAATACGCGCATAAGTGAACTATTAACAACTATTAATACAATATATTTACCAAGAGCAGAATATAAATGTTGAAGTGATAATAATTATTATTATTTTATAATTGTTAATACATTTGCTGATTTCCATATCTATTGTTCATTGTTCAATAATTTCAAGGTGATAGTTGAGCTGCGCTAGTTTTGATATAGGGCATTAGTGATAAAGCCAACTATCTTCTCCGATCTGATCGGGTTCTTGCCATTTCAATCGTTAATTTCGATTAAGTCAGCGATTAAAAGACGATTAATTATTTATAATTTTGAAGCTATATGTATACTATAGACCTATAAACAACTAAAATTAAATAACCACTCTATCTTCTTGATGATCGTATATTTTGTATTTTAATCGTCTTTTGGTTGGCTTTAGATAATTCAGACGAGATCTTATATGTTTTTGTATTTCTGGATTTATTTTATGTACGAGCTTATTTGATCTCTGAATATTATGTTCTTTCCGTTAAGTTTGCATTCGTTCAATCAGGCATTGTTTACAAAAATGAAATAAAAATAACTTGGACATATGTGCCCTCTCTACGTATACTATTATTAGGCTTCGTTTATTAATGTTGCATTGTGAAATACTAGTGGTCTAAAACCTATATATATAGGCACAAATTTTTGACAAAGAAATTCTAAAATGGAATTGCATTTTCAATGACTCATCCACAAATTAACTCATTATTCTGGGATTTGGCTTTAGTCATTTGTATAATTTTAATGAGGTGTTACTGGGCGAAGGTAAGTTTTGTCGAATATGATAGTGTTGGATTATGCATGTTTGGCACATTTGTAAGTATTTGAATACTTATATATAATATTAGATGTTGATATTATTGTGTTGATATCAACTACCATTCCATAAAAATATTAACTCTGTCAGCTTAACGTTACAGATAGCGCATTAAAAGTAATTTCATTTTGAAAAACGTATTCAAAGTTTCGATTGAAAAATGAATACTTCAATAATTCATATTTGAATTGGATCGTTAGTACTCATTTATATTTAAGATTTGACATTTGACATTTATACAACAATTTGAAGTACTAAATCTAATATATTAACAGATGGCATGTGGAGATTGCATAACTACTAGACTCAGTAATAAAAAATTGAAGATGAAGTGTTTATAACATTTCATCCTTATGTTGTAATCACATATGAATTCTGTACGATTTTGTAAACTGTTTCATTTTGTGTTTGAAATCGCGTAAATTCTGAGCTAGCAGAAAGTATGTATTATTGTATGTACTATTGTCTTAACTCTTGTTTCTTCCTTCATTAGTGTTTTGATATGTGATTTTAGAATATTTCTTTGATTATAGTAACTCCACTCATTAATGTATATATCCACCTTAACTTTCGTTTATACTAGTTCGGTCTGCTGTACAGGAACTGTAAGTTCACACGAATGATCATTAGTTTTAGATACACCTATGTACGTTAGGCGCACCTCCGCAGCCAAGGCAACCAACGACTCGGGTACAAGCATCCAGGGGCGTTACGCGGCTGCCTCGTGCAAGCCGATCTTTACGGGAATCCACCTGCGTCGTACCATCTGCGTTTCTAAGGAAGCAATGAAGCGGTTCGGTTTTTAAAGATTAATAACATGAAATATAATGCACTCTATAAAAATACCATTCTAGTCTCTTCTTCAAATGTTTACCTTATCACAGTAATCGAGTTGGGACCGAGATTAGTAAGCGGGTCGCAATTAATTGAATGAATTTGTTTTACCTTGGTCCCGAATAATAAAGTAAAATTTTATTAAAATTATGTATCACACTCCAAAATTTACACTTCAAATATTGACACTAAATGTTACTATAACTTAAAAACCCAAAGCTTTATGAACAATCCAACATGGGATATTTCGTGAAACTATTTATATCGGTACTAGAAAAGTTAGTTACGCTAGAAAAGTAGAGAAAGACCAAAATATCACTTTTATGAGAGGTAAGGAGAGAAGAAAAATTCTAAGATTATTTTACTTTAATATTTCGAGGGGTACACAATGCACAATATTTACAAAATTTCACTCCAAGATTCCAAAAAAAGTTAAAAAATATTACTGTACCTTATCATAACTTATATAATTTTATTCTCATTACATTTGTATATTAATTAATTATTGTATAATGTTATCTTCTATTACTTACTTTATGTCAATATCTACAATTCAAAATACATCATTGTGTTCTAAATAGCTAATGTTAGATGATAATAATTATATTTTTTGTTAAAAGACTTAAAACATTAATAATCTTGTTGTGAGTAATAACTTAGTACTCACAAATAAAGTTGATTCGATATTCATATATTCTAACACTATTTAGTCTTCTTAATTGATTGTAGATTTAATGAATTTAGAGTCATTTGCTGTTTTTGGCTTTAATAGCAAAACTAATTATGTCTAAGATTGCATCATAAACATAACAATTAATTTTACAACGATAAACAGTGCATTAATTTGTATTTAGTGCGACGTTCAGATTGATAACAGCACACTAACATTTATAGCCAACGGAACTTTTGTGTCTGGAATAATGTAGGAATCACAGAACACAATAATTATAATAAACACAAATATTTCATACAGGTTTTCAAGTTAGTAGTCAGCAGGAATTGTAAATAGAATTGTAAATCCAATTTAGGAAATTAGTATTGATAAAACGAAATTATCAGGCTTCAATTTTGTGTAAAGTCAATACAATGGATTCATTTCATCCTAAGTAAATGTATCAACAACTGTTACTTTTTCAAGTTTTATTACATGTGTAGATTCATTAATAGTGGGATAAAATAGCATAGCATTAACTCTGATAGGAACTGTAAATGCTGCTTGCAACTTAGTGTGTTAGAATCATTATGTGTATGGTTTATGCTTGGATAATTTGCAAAATGGAGAATTTGTTAACTACAAATATATTTGTAAGTTCCCATTTGAATTTAACAGCTTAATATGCTAATGTGCATATGGCTACATATTTATTAGTACTAGTTGTGTAAATGTACTGAATTAAATTGATTTACTAAACCAAGAGTTAGACTCAAAAATAAGTATCATAGATGCAAAAATTGATACAAATAAGTAATTTATGTTAACATAACTTTAAAACAATTTCAGTTAGCTTAGTTCGTGGCTATAAGGAAATAATACATAGCTGTAAACTAGAATACAAGCTAACTACACATAGTAATATAATAATTTGCAATCTAACTACACATCTCTTGAAAATTTGATAATGTCTCAATTTTTAAACTAACAAAACATTTTAATCAATAATGTAACATAACTCAGTTAATATATTGCTTTAAACAACAGTTTACTCTTGAACTATATAAAAGGAAATATCACTCAAATATCACAAACAATACAAGCAAACAACATCTTAGTAGAATAATCTATAATCAATAATGTATCATCTCTCAATTCATTAATCGCTTACAATTTTGGGTTAACCAATGGCTATATAACTGGAAACTATTCTAAGGCAGATGCTTCGTTAACATCTGCTTAGTAAACGATTAACACAAATATTAATAATGTTTAAAATTAAATTCAAGCAAAAATAGCAAATAACCAAGCGAATGCAGATACAAAAGTTTCATCAATACAAGCATCCATGAATACGCGCATAAGTGAACTATTAACAACTATTAATACAATATATTTACCAAGAGCAGAATATAAATGTTGAAGTGATAATAATTATTATTATTTTATAATTGTTAATACATTTGCTGATTTCCATATCTATTGTTCATTGTTCAATAATTTCAAGGTGATAGTTGAGCTGCGCTAGTTTTGATATAGGGCATTAGTGATAAAGCCAACTATCTTCTCCGATCTGATCGGGTTCTTGCCATTTCAATCGTTAATTTCGATTAAGTCAGCGATTAAAAGACGATTAATTATTTATAATTTTGAAGCTATATGTATACTATAGACCTATAAACAACTAAAATTAAATAACCACTCTATCTTCTTGATGATCGTATATTTTGTATTTTAATCGTCTTTTGGTTGGCTTTAGATAATTCAGACGAGATCTTATATGTTTTTGTATTTCTGGATTTATTTTATGTACGAGCTTATTTGATCTCTGAATATTATGTTCTTTCCGTTAAGTTTGCATTCGTTCAATCAGGCATTGTTTACAAAAATGAAATAAAAATAACTTGGACATATGTGCCCTCTCTACGTATACTATTATTAGGCTTCGTTTATTAATGTTGCATTGTGAAATACTAGTGGTCTAAAACCTATATATATATATAGGCACAAATTTTTGACAAAGAAATTCTAAAATGGAATTGCATTTTCAATGACTCATCCACAAATTAACTCATTATTCTGGGATTTGGCTTTAGTCATTTGTATAATTTTAATGAGGTGTTACTGGGCGAAGGTAAGTTTTGTCGAATATGATAGTGTTGGATTATGCATGTTTGGCACATTTGTAAGTATTTGAATACTTATATATAATATTAGATGTTGATATTATTGTGTTGATATCAACTACCATTCCATAAAAATATTAACTCTGTCAGCTTAACGTTACAGATAGCGCATTAAAAGTAATTTCATTTTGAAAAACGTATTCAAAGTTTCGATTGAAAAATGAATACTTCAATAATTCATATTTGAATTGGATCGTTAGTACTCATTTATATTTAAGATTTGACATTTGACATTTATACAACAATTTGAAGTACTAAATCTAATATATTAACAGATGGCATGTGGAGATTGCATAACTACTAGACTCAGTAATAAAAAATTGAAGATGAAGTGTTTATAACATTTCATCCTTATGTTGTAATCACATATGAATTCTGTACGATTTTGTAAACTGTTTCATTTTGTGTTTGAAATCGCGTAAATTCTGAGCTAGCAGAAAGTATGTATTATTGTATGTACTATTGTCTTAACTCTTGTTTCTTCCTTCATTAGTGTTTTGATATGTGATTTTAGAATATTTCTTTGATTATAGTAACTCCACTCATTAATGTATATATCCACCTTAACTTTCGTTTATACTAGTTCGGTCTGCTGTACAGGAACTGTAAGTTCACACGAATGATCATTAGTTTTAGATACACCTATGTACGTTAGGCGCACCTCCGCAGCCAAGGCAACCAACGACTCGGGTACAAGCATCCAGGGGCGTTACGCGGCTGCCTCGTGCAAGCCGATCTTTACGGGAATCCACCTGCGTCGTACCATCTGCGTTTCTAAGGAAGCAATGGAGCGGTTGCCGCTTTCCAATCCTGAAGGCTCGTTGACAACAGCTCAGCACTTTGAACCAGGGGATTTTACCTTCCGCAACCGATTTAGCCGTACCGCATCTCTGCGAGTGGGATGCGGCGATGAACTAGAAGCGCTTTCGAATGAACCCATCATCGATCAACACTAAGCAAGTAATGCCTCTTCAGCTCTACAGGCTCTGTAACGTCGGACGCCGAGCCAAATTGTTCGATACTCCACTCGTTAATGTATATGTTGCATAACTATAAGAATTAATTATACAACAAAAAATCTTATAAATCTTTTGAATTGAAGTAATATTAGAAGTTTTGCCTCAAAACTAAACAAACTTTCACTACTGTTCGTTTTTACCGTCATACAAATCAAATATTGATAAATTTTGGTGGTTTTATTGTGTCAGAGCCGACCTATTTATCAAAGCTAAGGATAAGAAAACGAATTCTATTTGGAAAAATCACGTTAGAAAACAAAGTTTGCTTAAAGTTATTGTTTGGAATAAATTATCATTTATTGTCACAACACAGGCTGAACATGAACTCTACCCACTCAATATTATATGAATCAACAAATTTCGTGACAGCTGACTCATAGTAAGATTCTGGACAATATCAAATTATATTGCTCAACAATTAGTTGAATGTTAGATCAAATGATCAGTAAAATGCTAAACAAGATTTGATCAAGAACTCAAAAATGTTTGAAGTGGATCATGTTAGTAAAATGATGTAAAATGTATACAATTAGTGGACTCGATGTTCAGAACAGTATCAAAATGTCTCATGGTGAAGCATTCAAGTGATTCTTAAAGTTATAACATAATTGTGCTCAGAAGCCCGTTTTGAAAGAAAAATATAGGTTTAATATTTGCTTGGCCCACCACTTTATCTATCTAGAAATAGGTTAGAACCACTATTTAAAAACCACTATTTAAATTCTCATGTAATAAACTTACAAGAGATATATGAATTCCAAGACCCATGTCTTATCCGTTATTGTCCGTGTTAAAGTAATGTGGCTCATCTAACTCTCGATTAATAATATTATCTAATATTCGCTTTAGAGGTGAACCATACAAAAATCAAAACCGGATTCCAACAAATTATGCAACTATTGAATATATAATTTTAATCCACTCCCTCACCGCAAATTTGATGGATACAGCTATAGCACATCCTTAGTCTGTATTTACTCCATCTGCGTAGTTGAACTTCTCTGACGTACCTGTAGATTAGTTCTAACTTTTATATTCGTTTGGTTCAGATACCACTAGATTTACGAACATTGCGTATGTAACTTCTGAGTTATTTTTGGTGGCCTCTGGAAATACGTTGAATCTCCACAACACTGATGGTTAAATCACCTAGTTGCAGTAAAATTGTGCCGGTGGTGTAACTTGTGTGTGTGGTCAGGGCGATTTGATTGCTGTTGGTTACGCTGGTCCTGCTAGTTTCAAGATTTTTACAGTAAAAGATGTTGCTGGCGAGAATGCGATTGCGCTTGACAAGAGTTTATTTTTGAATCAGCTTTTGAGTGTGGACACCGCTGTTCCGGGCGCTGTTGAGTCCATGTCATTTAATCACGATTTATCTCAGCTAGCTATAGTTACTTCTGCTCCCGAGTTCCTGGTTATGGTGTACTCGGTGCAGTCCGGGTCCCTTATTTTAAAGGGCAAGGGTTATTCATAAGCTATCACGCGCATTAAGTACGCCGAGTACTCACCGGCCGTGCTCCTATCCGGTGGGAAGGCCCACTTCAAGATTTGGTAAATGGCGGACACCTTCACGGGGTCCAAGCTCATGGGCGAGCTGGCCAAGTTCGGGGTGCTGAACGCAACGGACACGGTTGCTTTCTGCGAGCTCTACACCGGAAACTACTTAACTGGCCAGGGCTCGGGCGAAATCGCCCTCTGGGACCAGACGAACGTGCGCTGCATTTTCAAGAACAAGCACGAGGGCGCAATCGAGTTCATGATGGTTGAAAAAACGGGATTGTTCTACGGCTCCAATTCCGGAAAGATGATCAAGAAACTCATCGGCGACAAAGCAGCCGTGAACTGCGTTGAAACGTGGGGCGGAACCGACTACCCAGTACTGGTTACAGGTGGAGCGGACGGGTACATCAAGTTCTGGAACGTTCAGGACATCGTTAACGCATAATACATCGAAAGGGACAGCATAAGCCTTTTTTACGACATCGAACCCGTACACACGGTGTTTTTGGGACACAACGTATGCGTGAGGAACATGGTAATTGCACCAGACAGATAAACAGCACTCATCCAAGACAGCGGACTGGGCGGATACATTGAACTAAACCTGCAAGAACTCACCACCAGAAGAATCTCGTACGGATTCGGAGGAGCTGTTAAAAGCATCAGCTTCTCAAACTCAGACTCGAACTACTAAATAAATAACGAACAATCGAACTCAAACCAAGTCAGAAACTCACTCGTGGCAGCTGTAGGATAATCAGGCTCACTATTCGTAATTGACCTCATCGCCAAACGCTTGATCAATATCAGCATCTCCGCTCAACTCAGAGCCACCAAGGTTCAATTCCTGCACAATGGAATGTTATTAACTGTTGGATTCAACGATGGGACAATAAAATTCTACTCAATAATGCAAGATTTCGCACTACTTGACATGTCTCAAGTTATCTTCCTCATCGCAGAACACAAATGCTTCCACTCATCCATTACTGAGATTTCAGCTAATCAGCAAGGTGTTATCGCGGTTCATGGTGAAAACAGCCAGACATTCCTATTTAACTCAAATCTGAGCCTCGTTAGAAGAGAAGACTCAGTTGAAAACCAAAATACTTTCAAAGTCAACCAAGTCGGTACCCAAATGATCAATATGGTTAATGATTAATCCAACGTTGATTCTAATGCTAGAAAGCAAGCAGAACTTGCTAGAAGAAATGCTAGAGGTAAACTTGGTATTAGTGGATTAGATATTAAACCTATTGGCTATTTTGATGTAAGCTCTGGTGAAAAGATTAATAACATGACCTTTGTTGAGGAAAGTAAAATTTTGTACACTATTGTGAACACAACTAGAACAAACGATAGAATTTTAATAGTAACTATCCCAAGCGTTCAAGAAATAGACAAGTTTAGAAACTCAGCTCCTGAACAAACATTATAATCTACACTTGATGGTCAAAATTCAACATCTTTAGTTAGTTTTGATATCACTCAATTAATCACTGATATACGCAAAATCAAGGTGCAAGTTCCACCAATGTAAGTTCCACTTCGTTTAGAAAAAACTGTTGCTAAAATCGAGTTTGAAGTAGTTTCAGAAAAAATCAGAGCAATGCTCCCAGCTAAAAACTCACTTGATTCAATGCGTGATGTTATATTGGATGAAAGACCTAATTCTGAAGAAGAGCAGGAATAAGAAAAGAAAAAGAAAGTAAACGATCCTCTTGACGAAGACAAATCGGAAGTTATGTTCGATTTCATTTAATTTAAACCAACTACACCAACTAATTTTTCACACTGTTCCTTGGATTAAATGATGTTCACTTGTTTAGTTAACGTTTAAGTTCCAACTGATATTTAAACGAGAGCAAATAACGCCATGGAAGTTATAAGAGCTAGAGCTGAAGCAGCTGCACAAGGATAAAACGTTGCGGCATCTGGAATGTAAGAGGATCCAGCTACTTTATGTGCTGCTTTGAAAGTTGCTGAAGTTAGAGCTGCTTACAGAGGAAATCTTGTTTACATATTCAGTGTTTAAGATATTCTTAAGAAAAATACAGTTAAGCCAGTAAGCGTAGGACAAATAGGAGTCGATAAAGTAATCCAACACAAATTACTTAGCGACGATGTTTTAAGCGATGAAAAGCACAAAACTGGTTTAATGTAGGGATGCGAAATCGTTCTTAGAAAACCAATCACTTCATTCGTAGCTTCAGAATAAAAACTTTCAACAGTTGTTTAAGATGCTTCAATTAAGGTTTAACTCGACAATTATTACGAACAATCATACCAGCCATTTGGTAATATTATATCAATTTTAGAAAATGGTTGTTTGAGTATTTAACAATTAGATAAATAAGATGATTATGACCAGCTGACCAATATAACTGCTGGAATTGCTCGTTAGTTAAGATATTTCTAAGCTCAAATTTCTTAATGCGTTCCAAAAGCTTCAATAACAACATTAGAAGTAGGTATGGCTGGACATTGCATATCGATTGGAGATTGTTAAGGTAATTTCCACATATTTTGTTCAAAATCTTTTGATTAATTTATGCGTTTCAAACCGATTCCACAAAAATAACTTCCAAAAGGCTAATTGTATTACAAATATATGCCTGATACACTTTGGAATACCGGTATTGATAATCTTAACCTTAAGAAAATAAACTTCAAAGATGATGTTGTTTCACTATTACCATTAAGCGTTAAAATATCTAACTCTGCTTAACTTCAAGCCAATATTGAAATAAAAGATGAAATTCTTAAAAATACTGTTGAGGAATTACGTTTATTAGCTTTGGATTAAGCTGATAAAATGTTTGGTTTAACTGAAAAGTAAAAGATTCAATCACGTATTAAATAATTGAAAGAAAGATATGACGTTTTATAAAAGAAAAACGATTAGTAGCCAGTAGGCCGTAAATTAAATGCTCATGAAATTGCACCTGATTTACTACTATCACAATTTTGGTTACAAAGAGAAGAAATAAGATGTAAAGATCTTATCCAAATCGAAATTGGAGAAATATTCAACAAATCCGTAGCTTAAATTATGTAAGTTGAAAAGGTTTTCGCATAAGAAGATTAAATATAAGTTAAATAATTTGGTAAAACTTGTTCATCTGTATCTACTTTCAAATAAACACCATTGCCTTAAGACCTTGCTGATTTTATTGTTGAATAATAAGATACTTCTCTTTAAGCTGTTGGAACCGTTGCTGAACAATAAGAACAACCACTTGAATACAGTGAAACTGAATCTGATCATCCTAAATCAGCTAGTAATGCTCCTCATGAATTGACTAGAAATGATATTACACACTCAAAGAGAAAATTTTCAGCTAAACCACCAATGAAGATAAAAGCTCAAAGACCTGTCGATAAAATAGTTCAGTAAGTTCTTAATGGTGTTAAGAAAGAAGAAAATTAAATCTCAGACATAGAAAACAAGAAAAAGCGTATTGTTGAAAGAGCGCAGTAAAGAGAAGCCAGAGCCAAAAAACTTTCAGAATTGAAAGACTTAGAAAAAGATGCTCAGAACCCAGATCCAGATGATGTACGTATTGCTGCACTTGCCTAAAAGACCATTGGTCTCTATGTTTTCAAGCAAGACTAATAGTATGTTGAAATAATCTCAAAACTTGCTGAAGAACAGGATAAAATACCAATTAATCCACGTGAAAACCGTGAAGGAAAATGGTAGATGTTCTTACAAACATTGAAGGAATTCAACGTTCTCAAGTCTGAATTTAACCAAAAGGTGCACAATCTGTTCTAGACTAAAATAGCTATCGTGTAAATTGTTCAGCAACTTAAGCAGCAAGCTCTTTTCATTACAGCTTTGATAAAGTAAAAACTTGGTCACAATTTAGCACAAGAAATTGATTTCCGTTTGAAGCAGATGGAAGAGGATCCAGATGAGTTAATTGAGCTTATATAATTAACAAAGGAAGAGCAAATACAGTAAGTGAAGCTTGAGATGCGTTCCAACTGGATTTAATTCCAGAACAAGTACTTGAATAAGAATGGTGTTGAGAATCTCAAGTATGAACTCCGCACCTTGTTTGATCCGAAGAAGTGCGAGGTATTAATCCAAGACTATATCAACTTTGCGCTCTTGGACAAGCAAATCACTGCTGAAGAAGCAACTAAGCTCTCACAACTTGTGAATCAGGATTTCAGGGAAACAGACTTAACCAAGATAGCTGTAAAGCAGGCATCAATTCTCATGAATGAGGACGACGCAGCAGCCGCTAACAACGCCCAGCGCGTAGAGTCTCCCAAGATCGAGGTGCAGGACTTCCAGCAGGTTTTCATCTAATTACTTTATTCTACTGAGTAGGGTGTGATTCCTCAGAATCCAGGCTTCGACACATCCAAGTTGATCAATTTGTTCAGCCGTGTGAACGTAACGCCCGATTACATCCAGTCCACCGCCTGGTTCGTGAACACCTTAATCTCAGTCCGCAGAGCTTTGATAACCAAAATTGTCTCACTCAGTAAATCCTTCGACGACTCAGTTCAGGAAGAGCTTTACAACTAAATAGTACTCCAAGCTGATTTCTGCAGGATGAGAACACGCCTAGTAAATTTATTCCAAGAAGCCGAAATTCACCACCTGTACATAACAAAGGACGAAAACTCCCTCAAAAAACTTGACGCTGCCAAAACTGAGCACAAATTAATCGCATTCTAATAAGAAAAACTACTCAACGAAATTCAAGTCAAAACAAACGAAGCAAAAGAGGTCTGTAACAAACTGACTGAACTCTTACAATAATTCAACAGCTCCGTATCAACCGATGAGGGGTTCAGAATGAAACTGTACAAACTCTACAACAAGAAGGTGAAGAAGATCAAGCAGAAGCACAAACAAGCTGCTAACGACGTGCAAACTGACGAGTGGATGGACGACGAGGACGAATCCTCAGAACTATCAGACCTTTCAGATATGGACGACGAAGAAGAAATTGACGAGACCAAACCACCCCCAGGAGTCGGACAAGAACTATTCGACCGCGTACTCGATCTTAGAGTACAAAAACGCGAATATGACTCAAAACTATCCGGAATCGAAGCACATGCAGAACAACTCAAAATACAAGCAGCTGCTATCGCCAAAAAGGAAAAAGCATGCTTGACCAACATCGACATGGCCAACAGAGAACTTACCGGATTCAGAGCTAACAAATAGCAAGAACTGAACAATATTCAAACCAACTGCGCTGTTACCCTCCAAAAGTACTGCTGCCTTAACTCAATGCGCGTTGATGAACAATACGAAGACCAGAAATTCGAAACCACAGTTAATGTGATCAACCCAGATCTTTCTAACTCACTGCTATTCAGCTAAAAGATGCTTGACAGACTCAAGAAGAGAATTTAAAAGAGAGAAAACGATATTTAACAGTTAATACAAACCGAATAACGCCTTAAAGACGTTGAAAAAACTTAAAAGCACGATTAAAAAATACACCAAGTAAAACTTGATGAAGCAGCTGCAAAATTAGAAGCAATTCAAAATCTTAAGTTTGGAAAATAAGTTCAAATTGAAAAATTAGATGGCGTTGTCATCAACGATGCTGCAATGCAAATGCAAAAAGCGTTAGACGCTGATGAATAGGTTTATTAAAAGGTACTTGACGAGAAAGAAGGCTTGTTCTAGGAAGAAATTGAAAAGCAAGGTGAACAAAGAAGAGAAAATACCAGACTTGTTGAATAATTAGCAAAACTCGAAAAGAAGGGTCTTAAATTAGACTAAGCTATATTATAAAGATAAAAACAACCGCCAAAGGCCTGGTGTAGCGACAATAGACAAGAACTTGTTAGATAAGAATATAACAACCTTAAACAAGCTATTGTTGACAGAGAAAGAGAATTGAGAAGTCTCGTTGACGAAATCTCAGTTCTGAAGAATCATGCACAATAAAAGTGATGGAAGATTCTGATTTTTATTTAATTTAATTAAATGTAAAGTATTAATTAATATTTTTCACTTCATATGCAGTAATAACACATTCTTGAAATGTTTAACTAATTGTAATAAAATGATACAGTTACATAGTAATAATTTATTGAGTTACTTAACTAATTTCTTGGATTAAATGTTAATTAATTAATATTATAAAATGTGTGCAAATTAATTAAAGCTGATTAATTGATTGACTATTCGTAATTTGACAAACTACTTTACATATTCTCAAGTTATAATAACGATTAAAAACTTGCATATTTTTATGCACTTGACAATAAAACACTGCTAATAGGAAAAACAGAATTATTTTTAATTATGGAACATATTAAAATACACTTAAGCTAAACTGCATTGTTCAAATTATTTGAAATGTTTTCAGTTGACGGTGCGTTATCTCCTTCAAGCTTTTTACTTTTATACGATTATGTTCTTAAAATGACTAATATGAAGTGAATAAGCAGTATTTTCCTAGTATTCCTATCAATATAATATTACATATTAGAAAATAATATTTAAGCATTAAAATATTTAGTTTTACATTATTATAGGAATTAAGACGATAATAATGTGAATGATTGAAATGGAAAACTATTTAATGTTTTTTATTACGGTATATGCAAATTTTTATTCCACTTCCCTTGTTTGCGTTTCATGAGTAAGCTCTAATCGACCTGGTTGTGGTAATTTTAGGTTAAAACATTAGCACGATACGGTCAGATCGCATTTAGTCAATCATATTGTACATTATAGTAGGAAACCAACGATTATGAGGAGTTAATTAAGGTCACAAACAACATCCCACCTCTTAATGAGCAATTCAACTCTAACATTGCCTTATTTCGGGACAAAATTAAGAATGAGTGGGAGGACCCTGAGAATTAGAACGCATACATCATTGAATTAAAAGTGAATAGATGCGAGCTAACAGACCCAACTGAAAACTAAAAGCGTTTCTGCACCCTTGAGAAAGAAAAATTAAATGCTTTATTTGTAGGTATAACTGCTCTTGTTCTAAATCATGAGAAAAAGTAGATAAACGGTTTGTACGTGAAAACGAAGGAAGACTCATTCGTTTTCTAACTCTGGGTTAAATAAGGTGGTGCAGATGATGTCTTCCAATAAATAGACGATTTCTATAAAATGAATGGAATTGACAAAGGACTTGCAAAATATCAACTTGAGCTCAAGAAAGTCTCTACCTCAACTCCCAAAAAGGAACTCGCTAAAAGACAATTCAGTGAAAGCTTCTCAAAAGACAGAGAATTCTCAAGAAACCGAAAATGACACAAGTGTACACATGATAATCTATTATAATACAACATTACAATATCAATGTAAATTATATAACACAAAAGTCACTTCTTGTTAAAATAAAGAGCCATACACTGTTGTTTTGGTCCCATACCGCACTTGGCATAAAAATTCGAAACATCGCTCTCAGAATCCAGAATTATCTTATAGCAGCCTCTTTTCTCACCCTCATGCAGTAAATGAGTAATTAATTGCTTGCCATAGCCTCTCTTTCTATATTACTTATCTATCACAACATCTTCGATATGACCAGCTTTAGAGCACTAGTGGATAATTTTTGGCTCAATCAATAGTGTTGCACAACCAATTATTGTTCCATTCAATTCAACAACATAAATTATATGATTTTTATTTGTTTTAATTTCATCGTAAAATGCAGTTAATTATTACTAATCAACATTACCTACTGAAGTTAATTATGCTAATATTGGTGGCAAATAAATTAAATCTTCCAGTTAAGCTTCACGAACAATAGCCATTTTGTGGATTGGAAAATTCCAAAGTATAGTAATAATACTATGTTTGTAATATGATTTTATTCTTTTGTCATCATTTTCCGTTGTGTGAAAGAATAGCGTGTGAGAATATCAAATCAATCCTTGAATCAAATCACATTCTAGCTACATTCTTAACATGCCATCTTTAGTATCAATTCAACTCAATATATTAAAGAACAAATGAATACACTATAGAAACACAGGTTATTTTTATTAAATGATTTTTAATAATATTTTCATATAATTTCTCTGATATTTATTTAGAACTACAATCTATAAAGTATAAAAATGTATAAAATGTACATTTCATATAGTAACCTTCTTGTCTTTATAAAATGAAGATGGAATGATTAAATTTAGCCTTTTTTAAAATGTCTTGTGCATTTATTGCGTTTTAATTTGTACATGATATGTTTTTAAAGTAGTTTAGATTAAAACGATGATGACACGATGATTTTCTTAGTTCGGCTTTGATTGAATAGTTAATATTTTATAATCTATTTTATAATTAAAACATACCATGATAATAGTTGTGAACACTTTAAATAACTATTAAATACTATTTTATTAAATAATTTTAAATAACGGAAATTAAAAGAAAATAATGTACTAAAATGTTTATTATCTAACAAAAATATATCTATATATTTTATTTATATATTAACAGTAAGTTAGATAAAATTATCAATGACTAGCTGCTATTCTAAGTTCTGTGTTTAATATAATTGAAGTGTAATCCATATTTTACACACATATTTATATTAATTCAAATTTAATAATACCCACTTCTCATCATGTTCGCATCATGTTCTAATAAAATTGGAGAAGCAGAAGTAAACCCTGATCGTTTCAAATCTTTTGATCAGTTAGAAGCAACATTACATAGCCTTGGAATAAAGAATTTTTAGTCAATATTCTTTATTGATTTTTCTAAATCCAACAACTTCGGCTAGAATCATGATGTAGTGAACATCAAGGACAACCGTTATTTCAAGATACTGTCATCTTTGCGCACAGTGATTGATAAGTTCGACGACGACAAGATTTATCCAGCATATCGTTTTGGTTGTGTGCGTACTCGCGAGCGCACCATTCTTCCTCTTGCTTGGGACGAGTAAAACATGCAGTCTTACACGTAGTAGGATGCTGAATACGTTGGTTTCGACGCAGTTATTCAGGCCTACGTGCATGCTGTGTAAAACGTCACTTTTGCCGGCCCAACTTCACTATGCAATCTCGTGAACGCGTCCATCAACTATTCCAAGGCACACCCAGGCGAGCACATCCTGAGCTTCATCCTGTGCGATGGTGCTATGTGCTGGCCAACTCTGGACATGGAGGCCGTCATCGAAGCCTCAGCGTACCCAATTTCCTTCATAGCCGTCTCCGTTGGCGAGGTACACGACAGAACTCTTGAATGCCTTGACGACCTAAGAGGAAGAAAATTCGATAACTTCCAGTACGTGAACTACAGAGAGCTCGAAGCAACTTTAGAAAAAATCGGTAAAAGGGAACTGAAGAAATCGAAATCCTAATTCGAACAACGCGATTTGAAGGCGAAACTCGCAATGGACAGAGCCCTTGCTAATGAAATGTTCATGGAACTCCCCGACCAATTCGTTCAAATGGTAAAACTAGGATATTTGGCCGAGAACCTGATCGTAAAAAGGACCGGAGTCGTCCTCAGAGAAGTTAATGACACTAACACAGTTGGTCACGAGTGAAATGGGAAATTTATAAGCAAAATAATTTATTATTTGGTGTATTGTTATCTATATGTTATAATATTTTTCTACTGGTATCTTTTTGATTGAACATTTATTGACTTCGTACTTTGATTTGAAGGCCATGTAGCCATTTTTCGACGCTATTGACAGGCCTATTTAAATTTTGGGGTCTGGTATATTTTCGTCACATTAGCCTTCCCTAAAAAGGAATGATTAAAATCGCGGTTATTGACTTTCATTTTTGAGTGTACATTTTACTCAAAACTTTCTTATTAACTTGAAATTAATGTTAATACAGAGCTAATAAATTGTAAAATAATAATTTACAAAAGGAAATTAAAATATCTATAAACATTTGCATTTATATATAGATATAAGAGATTATTTTGATTATAACCACTGATTATAACCACTCTAGTTGTGTAAGCAATTTTGAATAATAGTGATATAAATATATACATAAGTATAAATCATAAATATACCGCTATTTAAATATAGAATATATATTATTCTCACAAAATTTGTTTAACTTTGTAACTTTAAGTAATCCTTCTAATCTACTTATATTTAATGTATATTTAATATTCTATGTTTATATTGTAACGAAATTAAACGTATTCTATATCAATTATTTTACAAATACTAATATATATTTCATGTTGGAGTGAATATTTAAATATCATATTTCAATATAATCCAATAATATTACTATACTATGAAATCAATAATTAATATTGGTCAAATAATTGACAAAATACAAAATTTGACCACTTATATAAGTTGTTGTTTTTGTATATAATTATTAGTAATTATTTATACAGTGCATTCTCTTTCACACCACTTTGCTATTATGAAAATATGACTATAATATATCTATAAATCAGTATCTATATTGAATAGAAAACTCTATGGATAATATTAATATAGATATTTAACTACACAGAGATCCCATATTAATTAGGGTTTTACTGCGGTTATTCATATAGTAATTTAACTATCAATTATTTCAAACTCACGGTATCATATTCGTGGGCTATAGATAGTTTTTAATCAATTAGACTAATGACCATACAAATTTGCGTGTCTCTATCTCGTTTGTGAGTTAAACTGGAACTCTCTATTCATATGAGGTGGATGAAGGACCTGGACGGGTTCGGGCGCAATAATTTCATTTATGATTATATTATAGCATATATTATGATCATGAATACCTATATAGAACGAAAATATCATAATCTCATTTTTTCTTCCGAAATCTCAACTAATCAAATCATGTAGCTGTTTCAAAGTACCAAGTATTTATTGTGTGTTTAACGCTATTCGGTTAATTCTAACATTTTGAGCTACGGAGAAAAAATGAGAAAGGACTAAATATCATTTTCTTTTGTTGGTATATCAAAATTTGAAATTTATTCACTCAATTGTAAAAATGCAACTAAATTAAGATGTAAATTCACTCCAGATTACAAATGACTATAAATACACTCAATAACTCTATATATTCTATTATTTCAAGAGGACATATCATTTTGAGCGTTAGTGTACTATTTTTTGTTACTCTAATAAAATAAGCTATTAGAATCATGATTTTAATAGACTATTCGTAAAGCAACACAAAAATATTACCAAATTCGGTCGTAATACATCAATAAAGTACATTTTAGATACCTATAAACTTTAATATTATGAAATAGTTCTCATATACTCAATCAACTCTGAATTATGGATTCTAATTATCACATATCCGTAAAATAATTGATAATGTCGCATAATACTATGTGGTTAGTATTAATCCTCAATATTATATCTTTAAGTATTTATAGTTTCTTTAACTCATCATAGTTGCTGTAATGATTATATCGGCTCATCAAGAACTTGAATTTATAAATAGGGTAATCAATCATGTTGGTAGAAATATAGTTAAACTTGTCAAGCCGAATGAATTATTGAAATGGGATGATAAATTTGAATTTTATAGCGATATGGTAACTAATAACAATTGGAATTTCGGAAACCAATACTCATGTTTCGCCAACCATGTATTTCATCTGTTAGATACTAGATACCAATGCACGCTGGACGTGTCCAGGAAGTTCGCGCCGAGCCACATTCTGGAGCAGGCCGTGAAGTCGAACCAGAAGGTCGTCCAGAAGGCGAGCGTGGCCGCGTGCGCCGTCGTCTTCGTGGACATCAAGGGCTTCACGATGCTCTCGGAGCACATCTCGATGCAGCTGCTCCTGCGCGTGCTGTCCAGCTTCTACAACATCCTGAACCGGCTCGCCTCCAAGTACGGCGGCGTGATCTCTTCCTTCCTGGGAGACGGGGCCATGGTCGTGTTCGACACCACTATCGAAGACTTCCAGTGCAGCGGCCTGGAGGAGCAGAACCAGAGCCAGCTCAGCACCTCCACGATCCAGAAGTGCAAGGAGATCTCCGGCTACCAGCTCGTCAAGGCCACCCAGACGGCGACCTACTTCGTGTGCGACGCGCTCTCCAGCGTCCAGGAGTTCACGGACCCGGACCCGCTCATCCAGCAGCTCGTGAGCAGCCTGGACATCCGCGTGGGCCTGAACTGCGGCCAGTGCCTGGTGGGCGTGTTCGGCTCGGAGGAGAAGTTCGTGTACACGGCCATCGGCGACGTGGTCAACACCGCCAGCCGCATCGAGCAGGCCACGCGGATCCTGGGCGTGAAGGCCCTCGCCAGCGAGCTCGCCTCCCAGGTGGTGCCCGACGTGCGCTTCCGGCTCGTGGGCTCCGTGCAGGCCAAGGGAAAGAAAGAGGCGCTCTCTGTGTTCGAAATCCTCGGGAAGGCGACGGACAAGCGGGTGAAGGAGATCCATGCGTTCACGGACAAGATCCAGGCACACGTGGACGAGTTTCAGTTTTAATCAGCGCTGAACGTCGTGAACAAGGCGCTCGAGAAGTTCCCAGACGACCAGTGGTTCAAGCAGAAGCGAGACGAGGTCCTGGAGAAGAACAGCGTCGGCTACATGTGTCTTCCGTCTCCTTTTCAGTGAGGTTCTCTGGAGTTTCAAAGTGTCTTTCGATAGTATTCATTCTATATTGATCAATCTAGCTTTCATTTTTAATTGAGTGGTGAGTGATAGGACATTTCTAATTACAAACTGTCTAGGAACTATAAAATTATTGGAATGATATCTCGAATGAAATACTTTTCAAGGCTTCATCAAAGTCATCATTGGAAGTGGTTTTGATTATAATTACTTGTTGAAGCGCTACTAGTGATATAACTAGACGTTGAAAGAAAATCACAAAGCATCAAAATCCGCGATCGGAAACAGCGACTCGTAGAACGGCAGCGCCGTGTGCTCGAATGTGTCGAACAGCTCGGTTATCTGCTGGCTGGAGGGCTTCCGGTCTTCCTTGGTCTCGCTTGACTCCTCCTGCTTCACCACGAAACAAGTTGGAATCGCTGGCAGATTTTTTAGGTTGTTCTTCACCTGGTAGTTCACGTACTGGTACACGGTCAAATGATATGTAGAGAATCTAATATTGAAGTAGAATTGTATAAGAAACATAATATTACATATTCACTTAGGTTTAATAATTATCTTTTATCTTTTAACTATATACTCTTAGTTTTCTTCAGGAAGTTTAGCATTCAAAACAATATTTAATAGTTCATCAAGATTTCCAGTATTCATTTACTTAGTGAGTTTTTGCTCTTGTTCACTTTACAATTTCAATATATTGTTTTTCATATGGTAATTAATAAACTAATACATTGTTTAATAATGAAAATTTACATTTTGATGCTTTTCTTTCATAGTTTTAACTATGTTTTGAACATTTTCCTTAATTTAAACATTCTAATCCATTTAGGTAATTAATTCCAATATTTCGGTCTTAAAACCTTCAATACCATCATAAAATTATTTACTCCATGTATTATGATAATAATCATGGACTTTTTTAGCAGATATATTTAGTATAACAGCCATGTCCTTCCATATATCAAAAACAACGCCATTTTGTCTGTTAATAAACTCTTAATGAGCATCCTATATTGTAACAAATTTTAAATTAGTTTTATTATTAACAGCTTGGATAAATACTTCGTCGAAATTAGATAACTGTTGTTGTTTTTACTATCTCATTTGGAGTGAAATTATAACACGACGAAACAGTAATATTTTAGCGTAATTAATAATTACTATTACAGTATAATTATAACATGATTGAAGATTATTGATTATTGTATCCCTATTTTCTTAATATTTAGCTATATTAGTTAATAAATTAACCGCATTGGGTAGGAATGCATAAGTTATAATTTATTAATTAGGAAAAAGAAATTAAAAAAATTATTTTTATAAGAAAGATTGATAGAAATAGATATAGATACAGTTAAGAGAGTCATTTTATTTTAATGAACTTATATTATTGTAGTGTTATCAACAAAAGTTTTCCAAAGCAAACTCCATTTGTTCGAAAAGTGACTAGAAAAAGGGTGAGTAAAAACGTAATTTATGTGTACATTTATTATTGTTGTAATAAAATGACTTACTTAACTGTAACCTTATCATCAGTTAATAAATAAATGTTAATAAATAATTACATCACAGCGTAAATTAACTTTACTACGTCTGGTTGGTATCAATTTTTCTCTTATCAAAACATTTTGTTGAAGTTGCATTAATTTAATTCTACGAATGAATATGATCTTTATTAAGAGTAGAACTGATTATTTATGTTATAATAATATGTCTTTTGATTTTAAATGATGAGAGTTTGCTAATAGAACTGATAATACCGATAATTTATGATAACGTAATATTTATAATATACAAGCACTTCTAACTTAAACTCTACCACACCACATCATTAATAGAATGCCATTTACTCCATAATAATATAGAGCTTTCGCTCAATAAATGTTCATTGCAATCAAAGGATTGGGAACTGATGAATAAGCTCTTTTGAATGTTTATAATCAGTGCACTACTGAAGATATTGTACAAATAGCCAGAATGTTCACTGGTTGCTACGGATTTGAAATGGATGCCTGGGTTAAGGGCGACGTTTCTGGTAATTTCGGTAAGATAATGGTTGGTTGTTCTAAGCCAAGATATTCATACTGGGCCACATAAATCCACAAAGCTGTTGCTGGTTTAGGCACTGATAACATGGCTTTAATTGAGCTGGTTATTTTAGCTGATGAACAGGATATCAAGGCCATTCGTAACGAATATTTCCGTCTCTTCAAAGCTGACGTCCAAGAAGATATTAAGGATGATATTTCCAAGAATGCTGACTGGGCTCGTCTTGTGAAGGCCTGGTGGAGCTCCTTCAGATATGAGCGTAACAACGTTCAAAACGATGCGATGACCCTCTACAAGGCCGCCAAGGGCGCAGGTACCGATGAACAGGTTTTCATTGAGATGCTCTGCACTACTACCGTGTCCGAGTACAAGCAAATATGCGAGTCGTTCAAGCTCCAGTTCAAGAAGGACCTCAGAGACACCATTATCTCCGAATTCTCAGGCAAGTCCGAGTACTGCTACCTCCTTGCCCACGACTTCCTCATTGACCCAGCCAAGGCAGTATCTTTCGCCATGTACAAGGCCATCAAGGGCCTCGGAACCAGAGACAGAACCCTCGTGAACTGCACCGTTTTGTTCAGAGACAGGTACAGAGACAAAGTTCCAGCCTATTACGTCGCCTACGGAAACCTCGCCAGTGACTTCAAGGGAGACACCAGCGGCTGGTACGAAAAGACCCTCTTGTAGTTATGGAGAGTGTAGTGAGGAAATTATTTTTCATGATCGATTGTATAGTCAAGAAATATCCATTGTTTACGATATCTAATAAAAAATTGAAATAATAATTTCATATAGGTTATGTATATTGGATGGATGTGGGACAAATCAAATAGACGTACTGAAACAAAAAACTGTTTAAGGATATTCAATACTAGTATGAATTTTAATAATATAACAAATCAGTGTTGTTTTAAAGCCAATCTAGAATTTGAATAAAATATCTTAATACTTGTCTAGTCCAAATGTTAATTATGCACTTGTTTGTAATTCACACATATTGTAGTGTGAATGTAGCTACTACAATTTATGAAAATTTATCTTCAATTTTTGTTATATATGTGTATATAAATGAAATAAGACTTGCATCATAAAACGAGTTCTAAGATTGTAAATAATTGAATAGTATTTTACCATATACTTCCTATATACATTATTTTTTAACATGTTTATGATCATGTTGTATTTGCCATCCACACCATCAATGAGCTAGTTCAAAGAATTATTTGGTAGTACATTTACAAACATAGTAAATCTTAAAGCTGGCTTATAATGCAAAGAAATAAGTGATGCACATAATGAATTTCTTGTAAGGTAAGATGGGGTCAAATTTGATATTTGGAAAGATATGGCCAAAATACTAAAAGTCTCACCAAAGAAAATCCACGATTATTACCACAATACATGGAGCAAGTAGTTTAGCGATGACATCAATCCCTATAGAGATGAGATAAAGGCTTTGATCCAAATGACTCAGTTCAGCCACAGCATCTAAGAAACCGTGAAACATGCCATTACAGAGCTCAAAAAGCTATATCCAAAGCTTAACCTGCATTACCAGACTGTGTACCAGTACGTGAACTACCAGGTGAAGAACAACCTAAAAAATCTGCCAGCGATTCCAACTTGTTTCGTGGTGAAGCAGGAGGAGTCAAGCGAGACCAAGGAAGACCGGAAGCCCTCCAGCCAGCAGATAACCGAGCTGTTCGACACATTCGAGCACACGGCGCTGCCGTTCTACGAGTCGCTGTTTCCGATCGCGGATTTTGATGCTTTGTGATTTTCTTTCAACGTCTAGTTATATCACTAGTAGCGCTTCAACAAGTAATTATAATCAAAACCACTTCCAATGATGACTTTGATGAAGCCTTGAAAAGTATTTCATTCGAGATATCATTCCAATAATTTTATAGTTCCTAGACAGTTTGTAATTAGAAATGTCCTATCACTCACCACTCAATTAAAAATGAAAGCTAGATTGATCAATATAGAATGAATACTATCGAAAGACACTTTGAAACTCCAGAGAACCTCACTGAAAAGGAGACGGAAGACACATGTAGCCGACGCTGTTCTTCTCCAGGACCTCGTCTCGCTTCTGCTTGAACCACTGGTCGTCTGGGAACTTCTCGAGCGCCTTGTTCACGACGTTCAGCGCTGATTAAAACTGAAACTCGTCCACGTGTGCCTGGATCTTGTCCGTGAACGCATGGATCTCCTTCACCCGCTTGTCCGTCGCCTTCCCGAGGATTTCGAACACAGAGAGCGCCTCTTTCTTTCCCTTGGCCTGCACGGAGCCCACGAGCCGGAAGCGCACGTCGGGCACCACCTGGGAGGCGAGCTCGCTGGCGAGGGCCTTCACGCCCAGGATCCGCGTGGCCTGCTCGATGCGGCTGGCGGTGTTGACCACGTCGCCGATGGCCGTGTACACGAACTTCTCCTCCGAGCCGAACACGCCCACCAGGCACTGGCCGCAGTTCAGGCCCACGCGGATGTCCAGGCTGCTCACGAGCTGCTGGATGAGCGGGTCCGGGTCCGTGAACTCCTGGACGCTGGAGAGCGCGTCGCACACGAAGTAGGTCGCCGTCTGGGTGGCCTTGACGAGCTGGTAGCCGGAGATCTCCTTGCACTTCTGGATCGTGGAGGTGCTGAGCTGGCTCTGGTTCTGCTCCTCCAGGCCGCTGCACTGGAAGTCTTCGATAGTGGTGTCGAACACGACCATGGCCCCGTCTCCCAGGAAGGAAGAGATCACGCCGCCGTACTTGGAGGCGAGCCGGTTCAGGATGTTGTAGAAGCTGGACAGCACGCGCAGGAGCAGCTGCATCGAGATGTGCTCCGAGAGCATCGTGAAGCCCTTGATGTCCACGAAGACGACGGCGCACGCGGCCACGCTCGCCTTCTGGACGACCTTCTGGTTCGACTTCACGGCCTGCTCCAGAATGTGGCTCGGCGCGAACTTCCTGGACACGTCCAGCGTGCACTCGAATCTTTTTTAAACGTACGTTAACGCCATAACTTCTACGGATGGTGGAGAAATATTAGCGGTCCAGATATTATTTTCTTGTAAGTCAGTGACATTTGTTTGAATGTAGTCGTTTTCTTCGTTTTTAAATTCTTTCATTTATTATTGCGCTAAATCAATAATCTTGTTGCTAATCGGATTCATGTGTTAATTTATCAGTTGTAACTATTTTATTTTTACAAACGTAAACATCAATATGGTAACAGATTTTAAACCCAAAAAGCAATTTGTAATGATTTAAAGATAATATTTTGGATTAACCGTAATAATAATGGCGATGTTCTTATGAATGATATTTTGTGTATAATCTATCGCCATTATAAGCAAATAGCATTGAATCACAGAGGAAGTAATTATTATATGTTTTATACGAGGATACTGATTCATTGTAAAGTGGTGTAGACATTTGTAAACTTAGTAATATTATATTAGTGTTGTTTGACTTGTTTTCATTATCTTAACGCAAATAACGAGTACCTTATAATTTTACAATTATCATTCAATATTTCGTTATTTAAGTTAGTATAATATATTATTTTTAATAAGAAAGCTCAGACGTCTTCACAGAACCTCTCCTAAACCATTTCGACCGTTTCATTTTCCCCGTTTTTCTCCAGCATTTTCAGCTGATAAATTTCTTTTAATGATTCGCCGACGTTTTCCTCCAGAAAATCCCTCAGAGTTTGAACGTTTTTCGTGAAATTGAAGGTGAGAACATTTTCAAAACGCCGTTTTTGAATCTATTTCAGCCTCTCTATTTGAAAATCCTCCTTGTATAATACAATGAATAGAATTGGCTAGTTTGATGCTTGTATCAGATTGAGGGCATCTTACGAAGGAGAATTCGAACGGCCAGACAATATTATGAAAGCAATGGTGAAATATTCTGGCTGAGATAGAGATGATTACACAGCACTGTCTATAATGGGCTGAAAGCAAATAGGGCCGGACATGGTAACCTCTTTCAATGATTTCTAATACGCAGACTTCAAAGAATTGTTGTGTGCAATAGGCGCAACAGAATGACTGCGCGTATCCACACAGCCAAAGCGGAACAACTCGATCGGCAAGGATGAACGAAGACCTTTCACATACAAAGAAATCGTGTCCAAAACATAGTTGTACGGACTATTCGTTGCAGTATACAACGAATTCGGGCGAGAATAATCAATATACACCAAAGGACGCACTGTATGATTCACATAAAACGGCCTCGGCTTTTAAACTGGTTTTGAGTAAAAGTTGCCCAATTTGAAGTGGCAAACACATGTTTATACCACATTAACGCTAAAAATACTAATTATACCACTTCAAATGAATTCAATATCATATCAATGTAAAATAATATTAACTGAATCAATTTTAATAATAAACATTAATATTTTATAAATTATTGTAAGTTATAACAAAATTCACAGTTCACAATCAAAAATCGAAAAGATATTGTCAGCATAAATCATGCAGAAATCTGGGCAAGAAGAAAACTAAGTATCGCTATTGTCGTTAGTTTTCTACTCCAAACAAGAACTATCAGATGTTAGTTCCTTTTGCAATGATTGCTAAAAGCTGAAATTGAAAATCTCTTCTTTAGCAACTATTGGTTCAGACTTAATGCTTTTGGGAGAAGCAACTTTTTTAGTTGTTGCTTGTTCTTTGGGTTTAATAACCTTTGGTTTTTGTGTTTTTGCTTTTGCGCTTTATTTATTGGCATTCATTAATTAATAATTTACATATTAATAGACTGTTTAGTAATGAAGTTGTAAACTTTCATTATCAGCCTTTAAATGTGAAATTACTTACTTGACAGCCTCTTGTGTTGATTTACCATTATATTCTTTGATATAGTTGCGGATTGTATCACGGTAAGGAGATATATCATCGCAAAACATCTTGCTCCATGTGTTGTGGTAAAAGTCATGAACTTTTTTAGGAGATTCGTCCAAAATTATGCTCATATCCTTCCAGATATCAAAAGCAACTCCACTTTGCTTTTTAACATATTCTTCATGAGCTTCAGCAATATTATTGCATGTATTGCCTACTTTTTGGTTGATGACCTCCATAAATGCGAGTCCGAATTATTCCTTGAATAGATTATTCATTGGTGAAGTGAATTCTCAGACGGTAAATAATGCTCACAAACATGTTTATATGACGTACAATTAACAAAATATATTTCATAAATCTAGATTCAAATTAATATTCTCAGACGGGTTAACATTGAAAATATTAATAGATTATAGCTTTTAAATGTAGTAATATGCTTGTTTATACAATATTTTTATTTATTTCATGTAATGTAAACATGTATATTATCAAAGATTGTCGGTTATCTATATATTATAATATACTTTTGCAACGCGAAACCTATCCAGCGGTTATAATATTAAAAGTTCTAAGACGGGTTGCGATCTTAGAATACTGAGCGATCTTAGAAATTCTGTAATGGTGTTTTGGATAGTTGACATGAAACTCTAATTATGCTTAATTATCACGTTATTAAAGTATTTCACTTCTTCTCAAACTTTTCTTACTCTTGGAGCCATCTTTCGCAGTCCATCGCTGCCATGCACCCTGTAGCTGCAGCTACAACCGCTTACCTGTACTTTTTATCGGCGCAGTCTCCGGCCACAAAGAGCCCCTTTTAGCTGCTCATTGTAGTTTTGTCATTTACTCCTTCTTCTTTTGTGCTGTTCAAAGCGATGTAACCAAACTCGTCCAAAACGCAAGTTCCGGTTAAAATACCAGTTTGCGGTTAATTTCCAATGCACCAGAACAAATGAGAAACGCTTAACTCAGTTTCAACAGTTGTTTTGTTGTTTTTAATCAAAACTGAATTAACTGACTTATCACCAGTTATTTTAACAACATTCGAGTCGTAGATAATTTATATTTTCGGCTCAGACTTAACCTTGTCCACCATAACAGCTGAGGCCCTGAACTCGTTCCTCCTCAAAACCAAATAAACGCATTTAGCAGTTCTGGAAGTGTAAAGAGCCTCCTCACAGGCGACATCGCCCCCGCCAACTATCACCACACTCGAATTATTCTTCACACGGTCACAAACTGCACAAGTGCTCACACCCTTATTCCAAAACGCAGTCGAACCTATCACATCAAGCGTTTTCGACTTGGAACCACCCGCAAAAATGAGTGATTTGGATTAATATTCAGAATCAGCTGTGAAAACAGTGAATAATTAATCAGATTGAATATACCTGATGTGCAGTACGTCATCGTAAACAACATCAGCCCCTTGCTTCTCAGCCTGCTTAACCATGGTGTCAATCAGATCAGGGCCCATAATTGTCAGAAAACCAGGATAGTTCTCCACCGCTGTGGTCAACTGCAACTAAGAAGAAGTTTTTACACCCAAAAAGCACTTCGGCTGCAACCCAGCCCTAGAAGCATAAATTGCAGCAGTTAACCCTGCTGGACCTCCACCAATAATTATCACATTCTAGGTCATAATTAATTTAATGTAGAGTGAGGTGGTGTATATCTTTATATTTTCAATAAATACAATTATTCAACTTAAAATTATGTAAACTAATTTATTTCACTCATTTTTGTAGAGACTTCAAGTAATCAAGAATATCATAATAAAATAAATTTCTGTATCCCATTTATTATTGTAGGATACTTGCCAAGCGTTCTCTTGATAATCCTTAGTACTATACACGTTAGGCTTTAATACTCAAATCATTTTTATCTCTCTCAGTTAATTAGTTGAACATAATTCTTCTGAAATATATCGAATAAAATTCTTTAGACATATATGGTTTACTATAACCACAGATTTAACCAACTTCCTCCCAAAACTAATTTGAAAGATTTTATTACTCGCATAAAACACACAACTAATTTGGAGTATAACTAGTTAAATTCATGTTCAATTGTTTTGATAAGGTTTATTTAAAAGCAGCTGTAAATTTGTCGGCTTAATATACAGACTATTAATGTTCAGAATATTATTCCTTCACTTTATCTTATTTAATTGTAAGTGGTGTCGTTTAATTATTTATTGGGGTGTTTTTACTTGATATATTATTACATTTTACCTAATTGTTTGGACTTAACTGTTATTGATTGTTGGGTTATAAGACAACTTATGGAGTCGTAAATAATTACACATTATCTTCATTTTGTGTGAAAGTCATAGATTTAAAATCAAAATGATTATGATACACTTCCTGGTTAAAAAATGAGTTTGTAATTTAGTGTATTTCAAGTAATTATTTAATGATTTAAAATGCCTTATTTTAATCCTATGCATTGCATATCTCACATATTTTGCGAGCGAATTCGTTATCTTGTGATTATACTTGTTAATATTGTTCAGAAAAGTACTTTAATTCTTTGTTAAATGAAGTACGTAATTATGAGTTTTACTGTGTTAATTCTGTGACCTAATTTTGTAATTATTGAATTTAGTCGTATAAATTAGTTTATATTTTATCACTAATGTTATTCATTTAATTAAGAAGTGGGGATAAATATATGCCACACATTACGTTTTTGTTGCCTTCAACGTCCCCACTTCAATGAAAATTGGTTTTGCAGGTTTTGGCTGTGTGAATTAGGGTGCGTACAAGATAATATGTGAGAGATGTATTGATGTGGAAATATCAGCGGTTTTGGTGCGTAATCCTGCTGCATACCAGTCTCAGTTCCCTGCTCTCCCTTTCACAACTAATCTCGCTGATTTGCAGTCTTGTGAAGTGGTTCTTGAAGCTATATCTTCTGATTCATACGATATCGCGTTATTTTGTGCGCAAAATAAGATTCACTACGTGACTGCGAATAAGGCCTTGGTAGCTGCGCATTACTCTTATTTCACGTCCCTTCCAACTCGTTTTTTGTTCGAGGCGTCTGTTATGTCCGGTACACCGGTAATTAGCACTTTATTGTCCACTTTCGGGTTGAAGTCCGTGCGCGGTATTTTGAACGGCAGTTGCAATTATATTCTAACAGCTTAGAAAAATGGTTAGTCCTAATAATAAGCCATTTCAAAAGCAAAGTAGCTTGGGATACTTGAGGCCGACCCCTCAGCCGACCTCGACGGCCTCGACGCTGCCCGAAAATTGTTAATAATCTGCAAAACTGGTGGTTTGAACGTTAACATGTAAGATGTTAAAATGTAATCAATAACTAATCAATAATAAACTAATATGAACTTAAAACAAATAAGCTCCTATCAAAACGGAGTATTGAGTGTTAAGGTCGAACAAATATCAGAAAACGATTCGCTCGCGAATATTAACGGGACGATGAACGTGGTAGAACTCGAATTTGAGTTCATCGGTAAAATAACTATCACGGGGTGTGGAGCGGGAAGCGAACAAACGGGATTCGGGCAAGTTTGCGATCTGCTCAGGATCATGAAGGGGAAGTGAGCGCAGTATTACAAACTAAAATATTATAAATAATAAATACTTTATATTAGAGCATACGCAGATTTGAAATATCTGTGCATTTAATTTATATCAGGAAAGGGGTTCTCTGGGGATTGAACGGTCGAACTTCCGATTCTTATATTTTTCAATTTTTCTTTAATATTTACCCACCCTTATTTTATTCATATATAATAATTATATTTGGGAGATCTCCACCTCTTGTCTTTTCATTAATGGATCAGATGCAACTCTGACTTTGAAGTTATAAGTCCAGTTTCCATAATTTAAGTATCTCGAAATGTTCATCAAAACCCATTGTTCGCAAGGTATTGACCCATATCATTCGAATTCAGATGTATTATTTGGCTGTGTATTAAAAGCAAATAAACTCGTAGAAATCACTATTAAAACAGCTCCAAAACGTTATAATATTAAAATAAATAAGCAGAAAGAGTTAAAACATATCTAATTCTAATATATTTCACGATTAAGACTTTATTTATGACCTAATATAATGAACACTTGGAATAAATTCGATGCCCATGTGCATATAGAGTTTAATGTGGTTTGTCATGTCGTCACGAAATGATCAATTTATCTCATTTAGATGCCTTAAAGAACAAATATTTAATAACTTCATTGATTAGAGTGGAATATTCTCAATAATACTTAAATGAAAAATTATAATTGTATTTTTAGCCCATGAATTTTATAAAATCATAATTCACAAAATTCGTGCCTAGATTTAGTGATTCTGTAGCCATTTTGCACTTTCAACTACAGAAGTTTCTGCCATTTAACCCACATATAGGAGCACGTACTGTTGTGACAGAACAAGGGACCACTGAGAGTCTCCAACTTAATGTCAAAAGTTTTTACTTAAGTTAAGAGGCATTTTTTGTATCTTTGACATTTATTGCTGAAAACAGCGTGAATAAGCTTTTATTTTTGTAATTTTTATTTTAAAATAAAATTAAAAATAATTATTGTATGTTACTATGTTAGTAACACTATTTATACTTTTAATCCACTTCAAAAAAGAAATTATGTATATCACAATGTTTTAACTTATATTTAAATTAATAGAATAATAAATATATTTTAATTGTAATAATTACACTAAACGTAATATTATGTCAAATTTATTCATATTCATTGCACTAATTATTAAATATACAAATATTACACATAATGATATAAATTAAACTATTTAGTGATATCACATATTTTATATTCAAAATACTGTATTTAATTTGTATTTTATTTTATAGAAGTTACATAAGAGCTGAAATAATAATCATATTGAAGTGAATATTTATAACTATTTTATCAATAATTCTAATTAATATTAACATTTATATAAATCTCAGTCAAATATTAGAAAATGTTACAAATTTGACCACATATATTTTTAGCTGTTTGTTCATATTTAATAGTAAGTATTCTATATTTCAAGTATTATCCACACCACTTTCTTACAACATAAAAATGAAATTTTTTATTTAATTTATCTTTAAGGAGACTTAATCATTTCTCGCAATATATATGTTTATATAGATATTCAAGAATATTATTCATGGTATAGTTCCATCATTACAATAAGTCTTTTAACATAGTTATTCAACTATCAATTATTTCAAACTCGTGGAATCGTATTCGTGGGCTATAGATAGTTTTTAATCAATTAGACTAATGATCATACAAAATTGCGTGTCTCTATCTCATTTCTGAGTTAAACTGGAACTCTCTATTCATATGAGGTGGAGGAATGGGCCTGGCGGGTTCGGGCGCAATTTTTTCATTTGTGATTACAATATAGCATATATTATGATCATGAATACCTATATAGAACGAAAATATCATAATCTCACTTTTCATCTGTGTATCCAAATCATGTAGCCGAATCAAAGCACGAATTATTCACAATTAAGAAGACATCACTCCGTAAATTACGTATATACTCACAATTAATGATGCCAATTGGACCAAAGACGTTTTAAAGCAAAAATCGACTTGAAATGATAACTTATATAAACTGAGATGTGATCCAAATGATTATAAAGAATTAACTATGTGAAACAATAAATATAATTAATAATAAATATTTATTCAAAATAACCACTCCATCGAGAATAATCAGAAGCTCCAGAAAAAGAAATAAAGGTAATATTTGTTCATAATATAAATCCGCACAAAGTCCAACGAACCCCTTCCTTCATTTATATGTGTATAAAAATTATATGCACACCACGAAAAACATGTGCATATAAAAAAGTTCTGCATATCTTTACGTATGTGCATATTACTATAAATCTTACATAAATATATATTTACCCACTCCTATTCTATAAATGGACTGAATTCATAACTGAAATAAGAATTAAAATATATAATATTAAAATATTTGTTATATTTCATTTTTGTCCGATGATTCGCAGTTTTCTTTAATATTCAACGTCTTAAATAGACATGTGTGATTTAGTTCATTTTATTCCATTGACTACTATAGCATGAGGTATTCTACTGATTTAATGTAAATCTTCATCAAAAAAGTGAATTCCAAAAATACGACCGAATCATGTGATATTACAAATTTCTAAAGTATTTATACAAAAAATAATATTAGAATTACAACTACGTAAATATTAACTTGTTTTATACTTTATTTTATTTAATTATATGTATTGAGCACTATTTTAAATGAATTGATGACACAGTTTCTGTCAAGATTAAAACGTTAAAAATTTAGGTTTCATGTTTGGAGTGAATATATTCAATAAATATTCAATATTTATACATAAATCGACTATATATATGTTATAGTAATTCCACAAACAATATATAATTTGAGATTAAAAATCGAAAATAATAACTAATATTGTATTAGCGTGACTATTGAACGATATATGTCATTTGCCAATTCTAAACCACTCCATTTATGGGCTGTGGAACACCACCAATTACAAACGATCAAACTAAGATCAGTGATACTAAATAAGAAATAAAGAAAAGTGAAAAGCAAATGATTGTACTCAACGGTGTTACAGCTGTAGGAAAATCGTCTGTTTTTAAAGGAGCACTGAAAAAACCGCATTTAAAAGATGAATTCGGATTTTCAGTATCTCACACAACTAGGAAGCCAAAAGAAGGTGAACAAGATGGAAGAGAATATTACTTCGTTACGGATGAAGAATTTGACTTAATGGTAAAAGATAATAAATTTTTAGAATATACTGTGAATCATGGTAAAAAATATGGTACGTCCTTTATGGCAATACAAAAAGTGTTGGAAAAACAACATTGTATTCTTGATATAGATTACAAAGGTATGTAAACCCTTTTAAAGGCTTTACCATAAAAGTAAATTAACATTCTAATATCTCCTCCAACTGATGAGGAGTTCGAGAAACGATTAAGAACAAGAGGAACAGAGTCTGAAGAATAGATTCAAACAAGACTTAGAACAGCAATCGTAGAACTGAATTTCTTTAAAGAAAATAAAGGATTATATCAGCATGAAATAATAAATGACGTTTTAGATGTTGCTGTTGAAGAATTCTCAGCTATTTTGGAGTAAATTACTCATCAGTGAGTTTAAATTTCCTTAGATGTTATGATTCAAATTGATTCAATAACTTTTGTATTAATTTATATGATTACATTCACGGCAATTTAACTATCCACTTCATACTATGGACGCTAATCAGATTCATGACGTAGTTGAATAGATAATTGCCATTTTGGCTTCAAAAGGTCCCATTGATAAAATAGAATTATTATTCTAGAAGCTGAGCCATGCTAACATTCTCAAGGTGTCCAGAATGTACACTGCACTAACTGGTTCTTTATTGGACGAGGAACTTCAGTTGATTTATAGAAAGGATCCTCCGAAGCAGTTGATCAGTTTGCTGATGCCGATGGATATACTTTTGAGTACGTAGATTCGCAAATCAGTTGAGGGTGCTGGAACTGACGAGTCTTCGCTTATTTTGTTGGTGATGCTTTCTTCTCCAGCTTAGCGTGATTAGGTCAAGCTAACATATTAGAACTTGTATAATGTGTCCGTGTACGACGATATTTGCGGTGACATCTCTAATTCTCCTTGGGAGTAGGTGATCAAGAAGTAGTTCGAGCCCTCTTACTCGCAGTTTGATCCAAATTCACCAGTTACTGGTAGGAATCTCCTGCACGCGCTCCTGCAACCTGATGACAAATTTACTTCCATTTAGGACAAAATTGACCCGCAAGAGATTAAAAAGATGAAGGAACCAACGAGGACCGTTTTCAGCCTCTCATTTTTGAGGAATAATTTTGAGAAAAAGATTCAAATAGCAGAGGAATATTCGAAATCGCTTCAAAACGGACTCGTGAAGTACAAAGACAGAGCAGAACTCATAATTAATGCGTTCAAAAGAGACCTTGACCTGTGAATGTCAAATTAATATTTATTATTTAAAAAATAATATTACCTCGAATACAGAACCCACCCTTATTGACTACTGATTTTCAAAAAAATAGTAATCGGGCGAAAAAGCTTCAAACCACTTAGAAAATTACCTAGTAAAATAATTTAGCCTTAGAAATGATAAACTTTTCCTCAAAATTATCTTTTCGTGTATTGTCACGTTAAAAATAATGAAAATTGTTATAAATAAGTGCTATTAATAATATATATTATTTGGTTTTCCCTAATGGTTAGGGTATTAATTTATTCGTATTTAGTAAATATTATTTACCTTCCGTTTAACTTATTTAGCAGCATCTCAAGAAGAGTGATTCTACTCCGATGAGCCAATAAAACCTAATATATCCTTCGCTCATCACAATTTAAAATATTTATAAAAAGTTTATTCAAATACTTATTGAATAAAAAATGATATGTGTTAAATAATTGATAATTGATGCCTATTGTTCACAAAGATATGTCAAATATTCTTGCTTGAAGCAGATCAGCGTAGTCATCATTTTCGTTTGGAATATTTTCTACTTATTCAACATTTTTCATATTAACACCTAAAATTTGATTCATTTCCCACTGAGTTGACGTTTTGTTAATTTATTGTACAGTTTGCTAATCAATTTTCGAGTTGGCTTCTTATTTCATTAATTCAAACATTGTATTTTATGACTTTTAAAGAATTAAATCACCATTGTTATCAAATTAAATATCTAATTCTTTATCTTAAGCATTGTGCTTTAAATCATTTATACGAGCTGAATTTAACGATTATTTAGGTATTTTTGGTACATTGATTTGAGGATATTCACAATTTTCTTCGTCCACACTATTTTCTGAAGTATTTGATATCGAAGACAAGGGTTGAGTAATAGGTTTGACTTATTGTTTTTTGAGCATTGAAGTGAAATATTAATTTTCGTTGATATAAACAAAAATGCATTTACCAAATTACTAATAAGCTAGTATTAAATTATAACAATCTTAAAGAGCTCATCAATTCACTAAGTAAAACGACTCACTTAACAGTAACCTTACCGTCAGTGCTAAGGCTCAATTTAATCATTCAATCGTCATATCATAAATCATGACAACCCACAAGTCCAAACTTCGAACTCTGAAACGCGCCCACAAAATAATCTAAGCAACATACATCATCTTCAAGGGCTATATAATCATAAATATATCAGTATCGCAATCATATCTAAGGCGCACGAAAATGAAGTCTTAGCTGACGCTGAGTCAAAATGGCATCGTATAAGTACGTAAATTGAAATCGAAATTGATTTTTGTTGATGATAACGATGTAATATGCACTAATTTAATCAAAACCTGCACAATATACAATTTTTCGGAAAACAATATATTATTTTGACTAAAAATATGGATGCGATACAGTTTTGTATTCCAGTATTGTTTGAATGTGTTTCTATAATCATTGCGACAAGAGCACAGTTATTTGCTTGCGAACGAGAATACATTGTAACTTATAATATCTCATAACTGCGTTGCAAAATAAACTAATAATACGAATTTTTTCTTTTCAATACACTGGTACTGTATTATATAGTGACGTTATAAGTATGGAATATGTTATTTGACACATATATAAGTTAATTTGAATATAATCAAAATGTTGAAATATTAAATGCATTAAGAGATTTGTACTCTTTTACAGCACCATTTAACCCCCATATTGGGAATTTATTATTTTGAATGAAAGATTATCATGCCTTTGCTCTTGTTGACTTTGTTGAAGTGCACTATATCTTTCATTAAAGGATGAAGTGGAATGTATTGAATTATATTTAATAATAATAATGTATTTTTGATTAAATATTAACATTTTATAATCATCATTCAAAATGACTTGCTTAACTGCGACCTTATCAACAGTACTAAAGCTCTACTTACGTGTCCCATCGGTAACCATCATATATAGTTGTGTTAATTAGACTAATGAGTTCTTGTTACAACTGTGGTGCCTTAAAATATATGTAAGTTTGACAATACAGTTAGTGAATACATAAACTATCTTGGTGTAGTAGCTATATATTATTAGAATCATTCGTTCAGTTAATATCATTACATGTACACCATGTTATATATTAACTGTTTCCTCCATAAATCCTAAATATCTAACCATATATAACTAGTTATATTTTGAGAATGATATTTTCACCTCTCATTTGAAATATGTAAAGAAAACTTCAGCTTGCTCACTAATCTTTAAAACGCATCATAAAAGATGTTGAAGTAGCATACAAAGAAAAAGACGTAGAAGTTGCACGTTTAGAAAAAATGACTAACGAAAATTAGGATAACTTTAGGATGAACTAGCAACGTACAGTTGTAGCATAAGCAGTCCAGTCCATTGGCGACTACAAGAATATGTTAGGAAAGGCTATTGAAAAGCTAGAATAAACTATGAAAGAAGCAAAAGATGACGTTACAATCCCCCAAAGTGAATTTACAATTGCTAATGAGGTCATTGCCAACGCAAAGAAAGCCCTTGAATGAAAATTCTGATTTTAGAGTGTCATATTATTACAGAAATTATATACAAAATTCTTTCACTTCTTTTTGGGTTTCTTAGCTGTTTTTTCGGCTTCCTTACCCGCTGCAGCAGCTTTTTCGATATCATATCCACTAGGTGGTGGTATTTGGACGGCGCCGCTAGCGACTTGTTATTATCTGGCTAAAACGCCAATAACTACTTCATAATCCATACCAAATGCGAGTGTGGAAACTGAGCTTGATTTTTGAACTTTGTTGACAACGTCAGCATATTTCATTTTTAGCATTTCAATTGTTTTGTACGCTAGTTTTATGTTTTCATAAACTTTTTGAGTTTGTTGCTGCATTTAGGCGATTGATTTCTTTTTTTCTTCGACAACATCGGCTTTATTTCCTTTCAGTTGTTAGAATTCTTCTTCTTTCTTTTTAGCCTGAGCTTCAAGATCTTGTGTTTTCCTCTGGTCTTCTTCAATATTTTTCTGGCAAACTCCTTTCTGCTCAGCAAGTCTTGCGTTTAGTTCAGTTGTAACCACAACAGCTTCTTTTACCTTTGACTCTCCTCTTTCAAGTGCGCTTTGGACTTGTTCAATGCTTGCCTGAACATTTCCAATTTATTTTATAAACTGGGAAGTTATATCATCTGTTTCCGTTTGGACCTTTTGAATCAGGGTCCTGCATCTGTTGTTAGAGTTTTAAAGGAACTGAAGCTCCTCCATGTATTGCGGTAATGGTTTCGTCTGTTACTTAAGTGATTGATATTGAGATTAATAATATATGTAAAATATTTAAGAAAATTGGAGTACAACATACTCATTCAATCAACGTACCTGACCAGTTCATTAATTACTGTGATTTACTCCTGAATACCAGGAACTGCCTGTACCAATCTCATCATTTCTTCCAACATTAAAATTTCTTAGTTGTCAAATATCAATTATTTGGTGAGTTCACCTAGCAATTAGTCTAAATCACCATGCATAGTATAATCAATTATTTTTACAGCATAAAAGCAAACTAGGAGTTACAAAAATCTAACATTAATTAACTTTTCATCGCAAAAACATAAATAATCTATGGCCAAACATGCCAACTCTGCACCGGCTTTACCAAATCCTGATAATACCAGTCCTGTAACTGAGGCACACATTACCTAGAAAACATTTTCGTTTAATTCCGCAACATTAATTTCTTTTATTTTATAGTGTTTTTAAACTTCTTTTGTGTTTAATATGTTGATTACTTGTTTATAAACAGCTTATGAATATATATTTAACGTTTCTGCATTCATCTTCAAGAAATTTTAATAAATGCGACTTTGCGTTATTCTGAATACAAGTGCTAGCGCGTCTTCTTTAGTTGAACAAAACAATAAACACAATGCACAAGTAACAGACAATCCTTGTACATATCTATTATATCTGACAACTGCACAACTTACAACTTCACAAAGAACTGGGAATAAAGGTTAATTTTCACAGAACAAAGCAGTTTTCGATAGTGTTCTATTAATATCATTCAGTATAAGCTTGTTTCTAAGTACAAACTTTAGTGCCATATCTTCTTAATTTTTAGGGACAATTTCTTATATTTCATCAACTACTTCAATTTGTTATTACTCTTCTTCGTCATCATCCATTGATACTTGATTGAGATTTCTTATAGACCTATCCCTAATTATTTTAGCAAATGCAGGTGTACATAAAAATGATAGGAAATTAGCTACATCGCTTCCAACTTCTTAAGTTGCAAATCTAGGCCATAGATTTGATCGGTATACACATGGTATATGACCTTTTTCAATAACTAGATCTTGAAGTTCATGTCTGTCTCCTATACTTAGTATTTACTAAGTTGTGTATTTATTGAAGCTATCACATTGTTTTTAGATATTAAATTATTCAACGATTTATTACATTTTCTTTTGGTTTAAAGTGCGAATTTTTAAGAGCTAGGCTTTTTCTGCGAGAAATTGTTCTTAATTTTTAGGTTTAAATTACCCTGGTCTACAAAGAAATGCGTTTATTTCCCAATCAGATACTGGTTCGCCGGATATTATTTTTGTGTATAATTCTATTTAATCCTTTTCGTTCAACTGATTCATTCGTGAAGTGGAATATTGACAATTTTATCTTAGTTAAATAAATATTTAAAATTAGTTATAATATTGGGAAAAATAGAAGCAATAGAAAATATTGAAATACTACATAACCTTGCTTGTAAGGGAGGTGCTTACTTGCTTATAAGGGAGAAACTGATTTCAACTCCCTTATAAGCAAAAATGTATCCAAAATGTATCTTTGGAAAATGTCGAATTTGAATGATTTATGATCAAAAACGGGGTTAAAAAGCATGGTATTTATCACTTGCTTATAAGGGAGTTTTGCATGATGGAACTCCCTTATAAGTGAGTTGACCTACACCCTTATAAGCGAAATAGCACCTCCCTTACAAGCAAGGTAATGTAGTAATGTTCTAAAACACAGTGTATGTGGGCAGGATGTTATTTAATTCACTAAATACATATGATTGAAAAAACTTTTTGAAATAATTATTATTAATAGAAAATGAATTACATATATTTATATTATCGCTATGTATAATTATGAAAACACTCCAATAAATGTTTGTATTTGAAACAACATATATTAAACTGTAAGATTATTAGTACTTATCATTTCCTGATTTTAATTTATATTGATATAAACAAAAATACATTTACCAAATTAGTAATTAACTGTTATTAAATTATAACAATCTTAAAGAGCTCATCAATTCACTAAGTAAAACGACTCACTTAACAGTAACCTTACCGTCAGTGCTAAGGCTCAATTTAATCATTCAATCGTCATATCATAAATCATGACAACCCACAAGTCCAAACTTCGAACTCTGAAACGCGCCCACAAAATAATCTAAGCAACATACATCATCTTCAAGGGCTATATAATCATAAATATATCAGTATCGCAATCATATCTAAGGCGCACGAAAATGAAGTCTTAGCTGACGCTGAGTCAAAATGGCATCGTATAAGTACGTAAATTGAAATCGAAATTGATTTTTGTTGATGATAACGATGTAATATGCACTAATTTAATCAAAACCTGCACAATATACAATTTTTCGGAAAACAATATATTATTTTGACTAAAAATATGGATGCGATACAGTTTTGTATTCCAGTATTGTTTGAATGTGTTTCTATAATCATTGCGACAAGAGCACAGTTATTTGCTTGCGAACGAGAATACATTGTAACTTATAATATCTCATAACTGCGTTGCAAAATAAACTAATAATACGAATTTTTTCTTTTCAATACACTGGTACTGTATTATATAGTGACGTTATAAGTATGGAATATGTTATTTGACACATATATAAGTTAATTTGAATATAATCAAAATGTTGAAATATTAAATGCATTAAGAGATTTGTACTCTTTTACAGCACCATTTAACCCCCATATTGGGAATTTATTATTTTGAATGAAAGATTATCATGCCTTTGCTCTTGTTGACTTTGTTGAAGTGCACTATATCTTTCATTAAAGGATGAAGTGGAATGTATTGAATTATATTTAATAATAATAATGTATTTTTGATTAAATATTAACATTTTATAATCATCATTCAAAATGACTTGCTTAACTGCGACCTTATCAACAGTACTAAAGCTCTACTTACGTGTCCCATCGGTAACCATCATATATAGTTGTGTTAATTAGACTAATGAGTTCTTGTTACAACTGTGGTGCCTTAAAATATATGTAAGTTTGACAATACAGTTAGTGAATACATAAACTATCTTGGTGTAGTAGCTATATATTATTAGAATCATTCGTTCAGTTAATATCATTACATGTACACCATGTTATATATTAACTGTTTCCTCCATAAATCCTAAATATCTAACCATATATAACTAGTTATATTTTGAGAATGATATTTTCACCTCTCATTTGAAATATGTAAAGAAAACTTCAGCTTGCTCACTAATCTTTAAAACGCATCATAAAAGATGTTGAAGTAGCATACAAAGAAAAAGACGTAGAAGTTGCACGTTTAGAAAAAATGACTAACGAAAATTAGGATAACTTTAGGATGAACTAGCAACGTACAGTTGTAGCATAAGCAGTCCAGTCCATTGGCGACTACAAGAATATGTTAGGAAAGGCTATTGAAAAGCTAGAATAAACTATGAAAGAAGCAAAAGATGACGTTACAATCCCCCAAAGTGAATTTACAATTGCTAATGAGGTCATTGCCAACGCAAAGAAAGCCCTTGAATGAAAATTCTGATTTTAGAGTGTCATATTATTACAGAAATTATATACAAAATTCTTTCACTTCTTTTTGGGTTTCTTAGCTGTTTTTTCGGCTTCCTTACCCGCTGCAGCAGCTTTTTCGATATCATATCCACTAGGTGGTGGTATTTGGACGGCGCCGCTAGCGACTTGTTATTATCTGGCTAAAACGCCAATAACTACTTCATAATCCATACCAAATGCGAGTGTGGAAACTGAGCTTGATTTTTGAACTTTGTTGACAACGTCAGCATATTTCATTTTTAGCATTTCAATTGTTTTGTACGCTAGTTTTATGTTTTCATAAACTTTTTGAGTTTGTTGCTGCATTTAGGCGATTGATTTCTTTTTTTCTTCGACAACATCGGCTTTATTTCCTTTCAGTTGTTAGAATTCTTCTTCTTTCTTTTTAGCCTGAGCTTCAAGATCTTGTGTTTTCCTCTGGTCTTCTTCAATATTTTTCTGGCAAACTCCTTTCTGCTCAGCAAGTCTTGCGTTTAGTTCAGTTGTAACCACAACAGCTTCTTTTACCTTTGACTCTCCTCTTTCAAGTGCGCTTTGGACTTGTTCAATGCTTGCCTGAACATTTCCAATTTATTTTGTAAACTGGGAAGTTATATCATCTGTTTCCGTTTGGACCTTTTGAATCAGGGTCCTGCATCTGTTGTTAGAGTTTTAAAGGAACTGAAGCTCCTCCATGTATTGCGGTAATGGTTTCGTCTGTTACTTAAGTGATTATATGTCGTTTTAAATGCGTTGAGGCCCGTTCTGAAGAATTCTTTCCTTATTCTTTTCAAGCATTATGTTGATCTATGCTATCAATGAGTGACCAACCTGGTTGTTCTGAAGCTAGAACTGCGTTAAAGACTTAGAGCGCATTATATAACGCAGAGCAAGTTCACCACCTTTCTCACCTATGAAATTATTTGAGAAATTTACCTGGGATACATTCAACTATGAAATCGCAAAGCACAGTACCAAAAACCCATCGTCATTTACACCTGTAGCCTGTAGATTTAGAGTTTGCAACTAGCTTGGCAATACAGCATTTTCAGGAAGTTCGTGTTTTGCACCAGGATCCTCTAAAACACGTCTCAAATCATATTGATTGTTGATCAGAGACTAAGCTAACATAAAGCACCCTTCAAAGTTTATTCTGTTGTTACGTATATTTAACGTGCGAATTGGAACCTAGGAACTCAACAGTTTGCACACATATTTTAATGCTTTGACAGTGAAGTTATTTGATCCAAAATTTAAGGTATCAATCTATGAAAAATCAACGCCGTCTAAGCTGCGCTGAGATGCAAATTATTACACAGTTTAGCCTTATTGAGATTAACCAAGTGCACTGGCCATAGAATTTACTAGATCCTGCTGAAGCTTTGTTGAAGATTTATCTGATTTTATTTTATTTAGCTCAACTTTATGCATCACATTGCCTTTAGAGTCTACGACTAGTATTTCTTTATCACAAGCAGTTGGTGAACAATCTTTTTAAACTTTTTACATTAACTAAAATACTTTTTCAGACTGATCAAAATGTTCATCTTTTCCAGTTACCAATTTCACGCTTTAATCAAAGTTCTCTTTCATAAGTGGTCTTGATAAAATATCACAAATTATCCCCACACCTTCATCACAAAGCCCACAGTCTTCTAAACTCAAACTTTACAATGAATAGTTTTAACAAAGCCCAAATGCTAAAGATTTAGCACCTGCAACTCCAATTTAATTATTATTTAAGCCTAATATCGTTAAAGGGCATGTTTCTTACGTTAGTATTGCAGAAAGTAATGGAATAGACTAATTTGTAATATTATTTCCATTTAATTCTAGAATTTACAGTGTATAATTTTGGCTAAGGCCTCTGAATAAAGAAGTTGCTCCTGCGTTTGAAATATTATTTTCAGATAAATCTACGCCCATCAATGTTTAGTTTTATGTCAACATTTGCCCAAACAAATTAAACAGCATTGTTTCTTAATCTTATCTGGAAGGATCAACTAATTAATTATTAGAAAGTCCGAGATACTTCATATTTATATTTGAAACAAGAGATTTAAATAAAGCGATAGCTCCTTATTAACCAGCTTTGTTAGCATGTGTGGATTTGGTGTTTCCACGGGGGAAATATCTTCCAGAAGGATTACCTAATTCAATAATTTCAAGTTTAGATGATGCTAATGCGTCAGATAGTTACAATACACCTTCTTAGCATATATCATTACAACCAACACAAAGCTTTTTCAATTACGGATGACGTTCAGAATATTTTAGCAATGAAACAAATCCTATATCTTTCATGGAATTTTCTTATAAGTCTATAACTGGTACGTCAGTGTCTTCTAGTTTTTTAGCAAATTAAATTGCTGTCTAATGTCCCATTCGGACGTTTCTCATCTGAATTTGTCCGAATGGAGACTTTTTAACAACATTTAGCAGCCATTCAGCTCCTTCCTTTTATATAGGTTCTCCGGTATCTTTGCAAATAGCTATATACATATCACGTATAAAATCTGGTTGTAACCAAGGGAACGACATATTGCGCAAGGTGTGGACTATTCTAATTATCTTCGTAAAACTATAGTTTTAGTATTTAAACTGTTTGAAAGGTTTAAAAATTTCCACTCCAAGACAGAATGAGCGATTAAGATGAGTATAGAGATGATCATAGTGTAGATGAGGGGTCTGCTGGATATCAATCTACTGCATCTAGCAAATATTGCGACATAGATATTTTGGTTACTCAGCTTACTTCACCGCGCGGCAATACCTATATTCCGATAAGAAAGGTTTCTCACGGCCATTTTTCCACGGTGTATTTATCTTTCTGTTAGCAAACTTAGGAGTATGTAGCGGTGAAAATATGCAGGTGCGATCCTTCGTACGAATCTGCGTTTGATGACGAATTGTACATTTTACGTCAACTGCAGCAGGTAATCAAGGAGGATTCGTGTATTGTGAATTTGCTGGACTGGTTCATTTACGAGCAAACTTCCTTAGACGACGATTTCCAGGAGACGAGCAACAGGCACTACTGCATTGTGATGGAGCTCCTCGGCCACTCCCTGTACAAGCTGCTCCTGCGCTACTCGCCAAAGCTGAACGCGAACAAGGCCCTCCCCATCCCAATCGTGAAAACAATCTCCAAATGCCTCCTAAAAGGCCTCTCCGTACTGCACTCCTCCGGCTTCATTCACACGGATATCAAGCCAGAAAACATCGCCCTCCAGTACTACCTGCCCGAAATTACACCAAATTCCGACTACAAACTTCCCGAACTCATTTTCGGACAACAATCCCAGTTCCTATTCGATGCAAAACTGTGCACCCCAGCGAACTCAATCACCATGACCGACTTCGACGCCTTGTCATACGACGACAAGAATCAAGTTGGAAGGTACCTCACCTGCTAAGGAGAGAAGCAAAACGTAAACGACTGGCTACAGGTTCAGCTGAGAATCATGAACTCGCACAACTACAAGCAACTATTCCAAAGATTCCTCAAAGACAACCCGGCCGCACAATAAACGTGCTACAAAATCGGCGGAATGAACATATTCAACGTACAAAACCTCATGAAAGAAGCAGAAAAAGCATTCAGAGTCAGCTACATACCCGGAGATGTCCCAAACACCTCAATAAAAGAAAATAACAAATAAGTCACACTCAAATTCATGAAATACAAACTCAAAAAACCAGGTACTGAGGTTACCAACATAACAGACACGTATGACCTAATCTAACAAGCATAAATTAAAAATAACTTCGTGCTATCAACATAACTAGGTCTAGAAATAACGCTCTCTCATGTTAGCAATAACTTTTAATAAAAAGCACTATACGTCGAAAAACTATATTTTGATGACTAAAAACCCCAATCAATTCACAAATTAGCTTCATCCGGTTTACATTCCAGATTTTCACTCATGAAAATGTTATAAGACTAAAATTCTAATGATGTATCACCATAAATGTTATTTTCTTACAATGCACCACAAGATAATAATCAAATACTTATCTTACCTAAATATCCCAATAAACATGATTAAAAGTGCTTTGCGTTATCACAAAATGGTCAGGCATTATATCCAACATTAGTCAGCTACTTTTCTAAAAAATCATTAATACCATTCTGCGAGGAAATGTTTAAATGTAAACTTCTAGATTTAGGAAATGCCTACTCAATTGCGAAACATTCGAATTATACTATATAAACCAGATAATACAGAGCACCTGAAGTTATTTTAGGGTGTTAATATAACGAAAAGGTTGATATTTTTTCTGCAGCATGCGTAATATTTGAAATGCTAGTCGGAAACTATTTATTTTAAACGAAATCACACCAAACAGAAATAGAAAGAGATCATGAACATCTTGAATAAATTGTTAAGATTGTAGGGGAACACGGTTTACAAAAATTATTGCAAAATGCTGACTAAGCAAAACTATAGAAAATAGGTAAAATTAAGATACATGAATAAACCCCGATTAGTTCAATTCTTGTTAATCAATATAACTTTCTTCAAAATGAAGCCTTGGCAATTGAACAATTCCTCGAGCCAATGTTAAAGTTAGATTACGACGAAAGAATAAGTTGTGCAGATGCCTAAAATCTTCTTTGGCTATCATAAATAGGAGATGGTGATTATTTAACTGGGTATGGTGGCAGACAATGAACTAATTTAATTGAATATATATATTATATACTTATAATATTCTTTTAGCAGTATTTTAATTTTCACTTCACATACATCAGAATGGCGGAACAAATAAAATCTGGAATGCTAAGTTCAAAAATCACAAAGATACCCAAAATGAAATAACCTAAGATACTACCATAAAATATGAGAAAGAGTTAAATCATAATTTCCGAAGGAGAATCAATTAAATCATCTTAATACAAAGAGGACTTCATACATGGAACAACTAATGCAGCTGCAAAATTGGACGAAAAAACTCGGGATAATATTAGAAATTCTCATGTTTGGTTAGGTGATGGATCCGTATCAGAGAAATTCTCTGAATTCAGAGATTCTTATCGTGTCATCAGCAATAATAAGCCAATTCATGGTGTTAATCCAAACTTTTAATCGGGTTAAATAAAAATTGGATTTGAAAATCCCACCTACAAAACAGCAATGAACGAAGACTTTTTGGGCCACGATATGGAGTAAAAATATCCTAAAGCAGTGTATAAGAATTAAGTTGTGCTAGGAGATGATGCTCCAAGCTTTAAAACTACTACGAATGACTATGTGCCATTCACAGCTGAAGAATATCAAAAATAAGTTAAAGCTCCGAATTTTTAAAAATCTTAAATGAAAATTGACGAAGGTGTGCCTGTTTCGTATTAATCAGAATTCAATGCAACATATTAACCAAAACAAAGTGATACTAAAATAGTAAAAGAAAGCAGAAGATTTTAAAACTCAAGTATTATTATTCCCGAGAAAAACAATGATAGAATCATTTCTTCGACAAGGGAAACATTGGAGGAAAGTTCTAAATTAATAGGTGTTATGACCTAATAAACAGAATGTCTACATCTTAAAAAATCTACGCTTAGTGTAGGTTCTGAAGCTTTTTAAACTGCAACTGAGATGAAACAAAATTATACGCAGTTTAGCGCGCAGGCTGCCAAATCCATGCGTCCAGCTAACATAAACACCAAAGAAAATATATGTTTCCCAGATTGCGATGACAAGCCAATAACCGAAAAATAACTTAATTTTAAGAATAACGATGCATATTATAACAAAGAGGACTCATAGCGAATCAAGGAGTACATGACAAAGCCAACTGATCCGAATTTGTAAAAATTAACAAAGTATTCAAATTATCAGAGCCAGAGAAACGAATTCCAGCCGCATGAGTTGTAATATTCAACCGAAGCGCTGAGAAACAAGGAGAAGCATGTTGAGAATCACATAGTGATGAATTACGACCCCCTCAAGAACAATACATCAGCAACCAGGGATCAGTTGAAGGAATCAGCTGCTTTAATAGGCAAGCCCATTTTACCCGATGTTAAGCACAAGTAAACCAATGTGACCTTAGGCAGTGATCCGAATCTGTACTAGTCCGAGGCCAGGTCCGAGTTCATTCCAAAGCAGGGTCAGATTTCAACTCTCAGTCAGGCTACCAAAGATGACTTGAAGAAAACGCATTACTCACTCGGTTTCGACAAAATAGACTACAAAACTGAAACACAGGAGATGATAAGAGCCGACCACATCGACCGCATGCAAGAGTACGAAGAGGAACCACCAGCATATGTTTACCCAACTGTAACTTACTCCTCAAAGCCAACTAAACCTCAAGAATCAAAACCAACACCCTAACAAATCGATAAGCCCCTCACTGGCTACGAAAAATCCAGACCCGCCGCCCCCACTCCAAAACTGCATTCCGCCTATACCACTCCGAAAACGAACAAGCTACAGAACTACTAGCCGGTGAGCTCCCAGAATCTGTACGAAATCGGTAAAAGACTCCAAAACGGATTCCAAAATGAAACGGTTGTTTAGAGACCGGAAACGACCGGATCGCGTTTCGGAAGGAGCCAAAACGGAATCAAATGGGACTGATTTAATTTTTAATATTTTTGTTTGAACATAAAGAAAAATTATAACCAAAGAAATATTTATGAAAAAATAAGTTTGGATTTGTCATGTACTAAATAGCGATAAGTGTGTATAAAGAATTACTTTTGACTCAAAATATTTTCAAAAGCGAATCTTAATGTTCTTCAGAAGCTAAGTCTTGATATCTTTAATATTATTCAAATTATCAGTTATATTTATATTTCCGCTCCATACATGCCAACTTTCAACTCAACTTATTCAACTCAACTCTAAACTTGTTAATTTTCTTAAACATTGGAGCAACTGCATTATATTTACGTGATAATAGATAAGATATGCGAGGACAATTAGGGTGAAACGAAAGTTGAAATTTATGATGAAAAGGGTAGTAATTTGGTATATAATGGATAATATTACATTTTAAAACGCGGAATTAATTATATTATGAAAATAAACGAGAAAATATAGACAAAACAAATTCAACTTAAATTCTAGCATCTTTCATCTGGGATATGGGGACCTGAAATCGACAAAGAAAAGTTATAAAATAATTATTTGTATTTAAATCAACCAAGAGATATGTATGACAATATTGAGATCTTAAATATGGGAGAGACGATAATGACAGCAGATAATAAATACTCAATTCTTAATAGGTTTAATATATTAAAAGAATAAGATGTTAAGTTTACTAAACCATACATAAAGTAGTTTTAATTTAAAATATATATCAAAATAATTACAAGCGAGTACGATTCCGATAAAGTTAGAGTAAATATAATAAATGAGAATAAAATAAACAGATTATTATACGGAGACTATTATGAACTAAATTTAAATACAGAGTATTGCATATTTAGCAAGCTCATAGTTGGTGAATAATTTACACTCGTATTTAGCGAAAAAGTCACTTTTGAGTGGATTCCAGATTTTCCAATTGACTTAGATATATCTTCTGGTATTAAAATAATGCGAAGAGGAGAGTATTTCCCAACTAATCATTATTATTTTGATGATATTTCATGTAAAATTAATGTAAAAGTATCAGGGAAAATAGCAACACGAATGTGGGACACACCTCTAAGCAACATAGAGTACAATAATCCAAAATATAATATATATCCAAAATATAAGCTCATCACTTATATAAAGAGACATGAAAAATTAACTATTTTAAGATTATATGGAGACTTTGGATTCACCACATTTAATAAGATGAGTGGATGGATATGTATCCGGCACGTGACAAAACTTGGCAACGAAGGTGATTGTGCTTGCAATCAATGTAAAAGAGAATATCTTGACAAATAACCTTTCGAGCTATATTTACCTAAATTATATTTATAAATAAATCAAGTTATTATCGATTAAATATAACGATAAATATATCAGGGGTATAATAACTGTTAGTGTCAGCATTGCAATTTAGTAAAATCAAGATTCGAACTCTTTATTGATGAGATAGAAATGATCAAATACTATTATTAGAAGGGAGGCAGATGCGTAGATTATAACCAAATATCATAGTATTTGAAAAATAAATTTAAAGTATCTTATTCTTGCTAAGAAATTTAAAAAATATTAACAGAGAAAATACTTCCAAAAATGAAATAATAGGTTCCTGAGTCAATGATGTGCGAGCTTCATAAATTATCTTTGCATATACATCCAGATCAGTTGTAGTTAACACGAGATGTTGTTGTTAGAAATATGAATGTGCTGATGAAGGACTATGATACTGCAAAAGTGAAAGAAAGGTTAAGGAAATGGATTACAAACAAAGAATAATAGAGATTTGAACGATTAACAAGAGATCAACTCATATCTAAAATTCATATTATTATTCATAATTGTTCATTTGAATTAGTTATGAACTAAAACATCAAGTTTTACGTAGATAATGATATCTAAGAACCATCATTTTTAATAAATAATTTTAAGTGAAGTAGATTGGTAAATACGTGTTTCTTGCAGGAGCAATTAATATTTATACAGTGATGTGTTTTTTGGAAAATGCATTAAAACCTAACTAATAATTATGAACCAAAACTAATTAAAATGATTTATATATGTATTTACGTATGTATTTATTTAAAATTTATTTACATATGTATATTTCTTGAATTTAAAAATATAAATTACATATTTTACAATTATTAATAATTAATCACAAAAAATCACACGGGTGGTTCTTCTTATGAAGCAAAATTAGCTATTAGCAAAACATCGCCTTTGGCGATAGTTGACTCCTCAGTCGTCATCATTGTTGAATCAACTTGTGTTTTTAAAGCGGTAATGCTTTTATGCTCACCTACAAACACATTTGTGCATGAAGGTTATAAAGTTTTGTGTTCCACTGGATTTGTTACGTGCGCAACCTAATTCTAAATTTTTAATGTTTCTTCTTGATTAACCAAAACTGGTATATAACGAGTAGCCATATAACTTTCACAGTTAGTAGCTTGTTAGTTGTCCAATCTAAATAATGCCCAACAAAATCTTCTTTCAATTTCATTTATTCCCGTAAATAAAGCCCAAAGGTAATGAGAAAACACTTTGTTATATGGCCACAGAGCAGCAAAAGAAAATAGCCATCTTGAAATTGTGTCATATACTAAGAAAAAATATATCCAAGACTTTGGAATGAAACTAGGACGTCTACACAACTTTCCATACTACCACTTACTTGATTTTTATTTAAATATTCTTCCGCCAAAACCTCCGAAAAATAAACCGCCGTCTTCGCAAAAATCCCAGTATAATTTACATACGGTTTCTACACATCTCCAAACAAAGAGAAACCAGAATGTTGCATTGTGAGATATGATCAGTGATTTTTGATGTAAAAAGAACCCAATAAACACCGCAGCGTTTAAAGCCGCGCCAGTCATTTATGGGTACCATTCTTTCTTAGGGATAAATTTCTTTATGCATTGAACTACTCTGATGAGACACGAAATACCTGCGAGAAAGCATAGCCAGTCATCAGTTATTTTTTATCTGGTAACTATTCTGGCGAAGTCTTTAATAATCAATCCCCAGGCTGTAAAGTGTGTTCCCAAAAAGAAATTTGTTAGGCCGACCGGGTGCGCCCACGGGGTGAGCGTTTTGTACACGGTGGTAAATAGGTGCTTCATTCCGGGGCATTTTCCGGCGAATATTCCGACCACAATATAATAGGCAACAACTAGGTGAATAAATGTGGTGAATAGCACCCACAAATTCGGGTCGATTTTGAACGCGACTTTGGCCAAGTGGTCCCCAAACGGGATTGGAATCGGATAATTGGGTCCCAGTGCAGACGAAGCCGCCATGGTCCCAAAAAACGTGCTCAAAAGCAGAACCCCGGCTCCAATTCCAACAATTTACGCTGAGGTGGTGACCGTTTTTGACGAAGGGATTTCAAAAAGGTAAATGTAGTTGATATGAGTGTGCACACATGCGCGAACGAGCGTTCCATAACCGATGAGGATGAACGCGCACTAAATCTGAATTCTTAAGAGCTGCATCGTTGAAGGGAGTATTTTCAACTTGATATTCAGCCGAGTTGGAATATCGAACATCATCACGTAAAAGGTGATGCAGAAAATAACAGCGAGGGCGCACAAAAAGCCGGAGAGAAGCTGCGATTATGACTTTTTCTGAGCGTGGTTGTCCGAATAGAGCTTGTTAAGCTAGTCAATAGCCTCTTTCTTGCTCACATCAAGCAGTAAAGCCAGGCAAGACTCCAATCTCTCTTTTAGAAGTGGAATTAACTCCGGATCCGCGAAACCTACCTTTTACAGCTTGTTTTCTATAATCTAGGCCTCAATTTATATGTTACTATTAACTGTCCACGACCTAGCCAACTTTCTCAATTAACTTGCATTCTAATTACAATAGTTACTGAGTAGGTCGAGACCTCTGTAAGTTTCTGTTATATTTTCTTCTATTATCGATACAGTTTAAGGGTCTGAAGTATTGTTGAATACAACTTCTCTGATTTCATTTACACGCTTTGATGCACTTTGTACTTCTTTGTTGTAGAATTCTTCCACCTTGGTTATCTCATCGCTCATTTTTGTCCAAAATTGATTTTCTATTTCATTAAACATTTATATTAATAATACATCGTTATATTCTTATGTTTTCTTATTCTTCTTCTAGGCTTCAACAATATGTTGTACTTTAAAAATCAATTTATTTAAATATTCACTGTCTACATATTTTGAAATCCATTCAGCAATGATTTCATCTTAATTTTGTTACATTCTGATTTTAAGAAGTGTTAGTAAATAGATAAATTGTTGATATTATTAATAAAGCGCCATAAATACAAAATATCAATGGCATAAAATACAGTCAAATATTTTCTGATTTCATATTTTTTCCAATCGCTATAATTACTGTGTTTCAGCATGATTACTCAGTTTTTTACTAATTTCATGTAAAATTTTGAACATGATTGTAGCCTCACTTGATTTTTTCTTGATTGATAGTTTGATTGGGTTAGAATAATTTGATTCATTCTATGATTATATTATCAATTACACAATTATATATTAAAATATAATGTATAACTACTATAATGTATAACTGTGTTATCATAAAATAAACTATGAAGTGTATTGTTGGAAACTGTAACTATGATATCAGTTAAATATTCAAATGCGAAGCATCTAAAATAATAACAACATACTACTATATAAATAAACGTATATATTGTGTGGTTTGTTGTTGAGATTATATACATATACATGTATATATACGATATACATGTATATCGTATTGGACGCTTTAGGCAAAGCTTATTAAGTTAAGTTATTGATATGAAGTACATCATAATGAATATAATTATTTATGTGATTCACTCATTCACATTATTTGGAAAGCGACTCCCTTCTTAGCAACCTTAGGAGGTGGACTAACAGCCATATTTTGGTTAGCATTGTTATTTTTGAGTATGCCTGGTTTCTATTTAATTGAACAACTGTTTTAGTAAGTATGCGGTAGAAGATTAATTGAGTTGAGAGGTTTATTTTATGTTATTAATTTTGTTGAAACGAAATAATGTTAAGCTTGTCAGTATTTCCACTTCGCACCTAACAAAAATAATGCCAACAATGAATGAAAGCATCTATGAAACCCATACATAATTATTTACTCCATAATTCTATAATAACATTAAAACTTTGACAGAAGTAAGAAAAATGTAGAAATATGGAGGGCATTCTAGATTAACTAAATCAGAATTCGATAAATACTTAATGATACTATTTACAATGATGATATCAGGTAAAGAGCGAGGATCTGTCTAAGATAATTGGTCTAAGAACACTAAAATACGCAATTAGTTTATAGCTGATGAAGTTGGAATGTCTTGCAGAGAATGGGAGGAAATACATTCGAATGTCTGTTATGGTCATATTAAATTGTTATTAGATTAACCTGAAGAAGAAATCGATACAAATTTAGACGGTATAGAATCTGATGAAGAAGAATCTGAAAATTCTGACTATGGATATGACGAAGATGATCTAGAAGAACTAAATAAAATATTTAATGATCATGAAGAAGAAGTTTTGAGCTAAAATAAACCAAAAGAAACCAAAGTTCGAAATTCTGTATCAAGAGTTTAAGATTTTTCTAACTGCACACTATTCTGTGATAATTATTATGGTACAATTGACGTAGTTGAGTATATTAAATCAATAGGGCTTGAATATGTTGGAACTTTTAGACCAAGTCGACTTGGTAAAGAATTATCATAAAATTTAGAGAAGTTGTAATTGAATTAAGTTGTTTAATATCCTGTGTTTAAAGAAGTAAAACTAAAGAAAACGACTAAATAAGTTCTAGTTAAAGATGTAAACGTCCTTTAATGGTAATGCAAAAAGTAGAAAACTTTAACCATGATATATACAAAATCAAAATTTGTGAAATAACCCTGTTAAATGTAAGAATTTGTAAGTTCTCGTGGTATTCCCAGAGAACAACCTGAAATAGTTCGTTACTACAATAATAATTATAAAGGAGTTGATTACGTAGACCAACTTACAAAAAATATTAAGTTTCCAGGACGATGTACTCGTTGGACCACAAGGATGTTTATTTATTTTATGTAAGTAATATTAGTTAATGGGTTTTCTTTGATGAAATTATTGCAGCCAGAATATAAAGAAATTAAAATAACGGATTATGTTGAAAGCATAATTGATTAAATGAAAATAAATCTAACAAAATATGAAATTAAAGCTACACCACGAAAAATTGAAGGTTGTAACCAACCAGTAGTAAGCCCAATTAAAGGACCAGTAATAGAAGCATATAAACACTATCATGTATATACAAAAGTAAGTGCGTAATGTGTCGGCTGCAAATAATGTAATAGCAGATATGTGTGTTCGTGCAAAGGATATCATTTGTGTCCAGAGTGTTATAAAACGCATATTAGTGAATAAAATGACATAAGAGGGTACACACACATTTATAAAAAATGAATAAAGTGATTTAAAATACGAATAATATGTTTTAATATATATTGAACACAAAAATAGCAATTTACCTATTAAATGGTTGAAGTCGTTTTCGAGAATTTTGTTAATTATTTGCGAAGTGGAAATACTGACAAGCTTAACATTATTTCGTTTCAACAAAATTAATAACATAAAATAAACCTCTCAACTCAATTAATCTTCTACCGCATACTTACTAAAACAGTTGTTCAATTAATATTAAATACCGACTTTGAATAGTCGATTATGGTCTAATACGATCGAAATCATATTTTTGGCCCTCTTGTGTTAATGAGTAGTTCATGAATAATCTCCAACTTGAGATTATTTATTGGAATTTGTCATCCGCATTAGAAGTGGCAAAATATTTTAATATATAATTACTCACATAGTAAACAAGAAAAAGCAATTCCACCTCCCATAACTGTACAACTTCTTAAATATTCCTAAACCCAGGTCTATTTTGTTCCCAACTAGTATTATCTCACATGACTAGTTCGTTTATCTTACTTCATCAACTAGTTTCGCAGTTTAAACCTCAGATTTCCCCTCATGTAAATCAACTACCAAAACCACCACCTGAGCCATTCTATAATATATCGGGGTTGCGGAATTGAATCTTTCTTAACCAGCAGTGTCCCATATCTTGAACATACCATTTCCTGATTAAAACATTGTGAAAGCAGCGCCAACCGTTGGAGTTACCTTTGTCAATGCATACTTGTTCCTCATCATGTAAACAAGAGACGTCTTTCCAGAATTTGTAGAACCTATAAAAGCTAATTTATGCGTTTGCCTTGTAGGCTCGTATATAATAACATCGCATGTTAAATCTTTTCTTAACCATCTTTAAACATAAACTCAAAGAAACAACTATGTAGAATGCTAATCTACTATATGATACCAACTATATGATGCTATTCTAAATATTATTAAATTTCCAGAGATACTAACTCATGAGGGAAATAATATTCAGAAATTACTAGATTATTATATTATATATTGATTACTATTAATATCCTCCATTTCAAAAATGTAACTACTACATAAAGAATAACTTATAAATGTGATAACAATTGATTCAACACTTGGTATATATTTAACCATAGAAAACAACAGTATCTGGATTATTGACAGTTAATTTTAAGTATATAAACGCGTTTTAACGAATTATGATCTATGCTGTAATTACAAAAACTAAAAATACTGGGACGGTTAAATATGCGTGTTTTAGCCTTAATTATATTAGATAATATTAAACTCCGGCCAAATATATGTTCAATGCTTTGAGAAAATATATTGTTTAAATTCTAACCTAGAACTCGAATTAATTTGCCAAATCCCGAATATTAACTTAAATAATCCATACTCATTCATGCACCGCCTATTTTCTTTGAATAACGAACTATTTGTTCATAACAATGAGAAACCATTAATTGAACAACTGTTTTAGTAAGTATGCGGTAGAAGATTAATTGAGTTGAGAGGTTTATTTTATGTTATTAATTTTGTTGAAACGAAATAATGTTAAGCTTGTCAGTATTTCCACTTCGCACCTAACAAAAATAATGCCAACAATGAATGAAAGCATCTATGAAACCCATACATAATTATTTACTCCATA